>MRSW03000139.1:0-28150 GCA_001923025.3 Taenia multiceps | reverse complement strand
ACCACATGTCAGAGTGTCACTCACTTGTCTACCCTGTCAAGCTGTCACCTGTCAAGCTGACAGGTTGTCAAGCTTGTCACGCCTCACTGACTGACTTGACAGGTGACAACATGCACACATGTCAGAGTGTCACTCACTTGTCTACCTGTCAAGCTGTCACCTGTCAAGTGACAGGTTGTCAAGCTTGTACGCCTCATGACTGACTGACAGGTGACAACAATGCACCACATGTCAGAGTGTCTCTCACTTGTCTACCTGTCAAGCTGTCACTGTCAAGCTGACAGGTTGTCAAGCCTTGTCACGCCTCACTGACTGACTTGACAGGTGACCAATGCACCAATCAGAGTGTCACTCACTGTCTACCTGTCAAGCTGTCACCTGTCAAGATGAAGGTTGTCACGCCTTGTCCGCCCACTGATGACTTGACAGTTGACAACAATGCCACCCATGTCAGAGTGTCACTCACTTGTCTACTGCAAGCTGTCACTGTCAAGCTGACAGGTTGTCAAGCCTTGTCACGCCTCACTGACTGACTTGACAGGTGACAAAATGCACCACATGTCAGAGTGTCACTACTTGTCTACCTGTCAAGCTGTCACTGTCAAGCTGACAGGTTGTCAAGCCTTGTCACGCCTACTGACTGACTTGACAGGTGACAACAATGCACCACATGTCAGAGGTCACTCACTGTCTACCTGTCAAGCTGTCACCTGTCAAGCTGACAGGTGTCAAGCCTTGTCACGCCTCACTGACTGACTTGACAGGTGACAAAATGCACCACATGTCAGAGTGTCACTCACTTGTCTACCTGTCAAGCTGTCACCTGTCAAGTGAAGGTTGTCAAGCCTGTCACGCCTCACTGACTGACTTGACAGGTACAACAATGCACCACATGTCAGAGTGTCACTCACTGTCTACCTGTCAAGCTGTCACCTGTCAAGCTGACAGGTTGTCAAGCCTTGTCACGCCCACTGACTGACTTGACAGGTGACAACAATGCACCACATGTAGTGTCACTCACTTGTCTACCTGTCAAGCTGTCACCTGTCAAGCTGACAGGTGTCAAGCCTTGTCACGCCTCACTGACTGACTTGACAGGTGACAATGCACCATGTCAGAGTGTCACTCACTTGTCTACCTGTCAAGCTGTCACCTGTCAAGCTGACAGGTTGTCAAGCCTTGTCACGCCTCACTGACTGACTTGACAGGTGACAACAATGCACCACATGTCAGAGTGTCACTCACTTGTTACCTGTCAAGCTGTCACCTGTCAAGCTGACAGGTTGTCAAGCCTTGTCACGCCTCACTGACTGACTTGACAGTGACAACAATGCACCACATGTCAGAGTGTCACTCACTTGTCTACCTGTCAAGCTGTCACCTGTCAAGCTGACAGGTTGTCAAGCCTTGTCACGCCTCACTGACTGATGACAGGTGAAACAATGCACCACATGTCAGAGTGTCACTCACTTGTCTACCTGTCAAGCTGTCACTGTCAAGCTGACAGGTTGTCAAGCCTTGTCACGCCTCACTGACTGACTTGACAGGTGACAAACAATGCACCACATGTCAGAGTGTCACTCACTTGTCTACCTGTCAAGCTGTCACCTGTCAAGCTGACAGGTTGTCAAGCCTTGTCACGCCTCACTGACTGACTTGACAGGTGACAACAATGCACCACATGTCAGAGTGTCACTCACTTGTCTACCTGTCAAGCTGTCACCTGTCAAGCTGACAGGTTGTCAAGCCTTGTCACGCCTCACTGACTGACTTGACAGGTGACAACAATGCACCACATGTCAGAGTGTCACTCACTTGTCTACCTGTCAAGCTGTCACCTGTCAAGCTGACAGGTTGTCAAGCCTTGTCACGCCTCACTGACTGACTTGACAGGTGACAACAATGCACCACATGTCAGAGTGTCACTCACTTGTCTACCTGTCAAGCTGTCACCTGTCAAGCTGACAGGTTGTCAAGCCTTGTCACGCCTCACTGACTGATTGACAGGTGACAACAATGCACCACATGTCAGAGTGTCACTCACTTGTCTACCTGTCAAGCTGTCACCTGTCAAGCTGACAGGTTGTCAAGCCTTGTCACGCCTCACTGACTGACTTGACAGGTGACAACAATGCACCACATGTCAGAGTGTCACTCACTTGTCTACCTGTCAAGCTGTCACTGTCAAGCTGACAGGTTGTCAAGCCTTGTCACGCCTCACTGACTGACTTGACAGGTGACAACAATGCACCACATGTCAGAGTGTCACTCATGTCTACCTGTCAAGCTGTCACCTGTCAAGCTGACAGGTTGTCAAGCCTGTCACGCCTCACTGACTGACTTGACAGGTGACAACAATGCACCACATGTCAGAGTGTCACTCACTTGTTACCTGTCAAGCTGTCACCTGTCAAGCTGACAGGTTGTCAAGCCTTGTCACGCCTCACTGACTGACTTGACAGGTGACAACAATGCACCACATGTCAGAGTGTCACTCACTTGTCTACCTGTCAAGCTGTCACCTGTCAAGCTGACAGGTTGTCAAGCCTTGTCACGCCTCACTGACTGACTTGACAGGTGACAAATGCACCACATGTCAGAGTGTCACTCACTTGTCTACCTGTCAAGCTGTCACCTGTCAAGCTGACAGGTTGTCAAGCCTTGTCACGCCTCACTGACTGACTTGACAGGTGACAACAATGCACCACATGTCAGAGTGTCACTCACTTGTCTACTGTCAAGCTGTCACCTGTCAAGCTGACAGGTTGTCAAGCCTTGTCACGCCTCACTGACTGACTTGACAGGTGACAACAATGCACCACATGTCAGAGTGTCACTCACTTGTCTACCTGTCAAGCTGTCACCTGTCAAGCTGACAGGTTGTCAAGCCTTGTCACGCCTCACTGACTGACTTGACAGGTGACAACAATGCACCACATGTCAGAGTGTCACTCACTTGTCTACCTGTCAAGCTGTCACCTGTCAAGCTGACAGGTTGTCAAGCCTTGTCACGCCTCACTGACTGACTTGACAGGTGACAACAATGCACCACATGTCAGAGTGTCACTCACTTGTCTACCTGTCAAGCTGTCACCTGTCAAGCTGACAGGTTGTCAAGCCTTGTCACGCCTCACTGACTGACTTGACAGGTGACAACAATGCACCACATGTCAGAGTGTCACTCACTTGTCTACCTGTCAAGCTGTCACCTGTCAAGCTGACAGGTTGTCAAGCCTTGTCACGCCTCACTGACTGACTTGACAGGTGACAACAATGCACCACATGTCAGAGTGTCACTCACTTGTCTACCTGTCAAGCTGTCACCTGTCAAGCTGACAGGTTGTCAAGCCTTGTCACGCCTCACTGACTGACTTGACAGGTGACAACAATGCACCACATGTCAGAGTGTCACTCACTTGTCTACCTGTCAAGCTGTCACCTGTCAAGCTGACAGGTTGTCAAGCCTTGTCACGCCTCACTGACTGACTTGACAGGTGACAACAATGCACCACATGTCAGAGTGTCACTCACTTGTCTACCTGTCAAGCTGTCACCTGTCAAGCTGACAGGTTGTCAAGCCTTGTCACGCCTCACTGACTGACTTGACAGGTGACAACAATGCACCACATGTCAGAGTGTCACTCACTTGTCTACCTGTCAAGCTGTCACCTGTCAAGCTGACAGGTTGTCAAGTCTTGTCACGCCTCACTGACTGACTTGAGAGGTGACAACAATGCACCACATGTCAGAGTGTCACTCACTTGTCTACCTGTCAAGCTGTCACCTGTCAAGCTGACAGGTTGTCAAGCCTTGTCACCCTCACTGACTGACTTGACAGGTGACAACAATGCACCACATGTCAGAGTGTCACTCACTTGTCTACCTGTCAAGCTGTCACCTGTCAAGCTGACAGGTTGTCAAGTTGTCAGCCCTCACTGACTGACTTGACAGGTGACAACAATGCACCACATGTCAGAGTGTCACTCACTTGTCTACCTGTCAAGCTGTCACCTGTCAAGCTGACAGGTTGTCAAGCCTTGTCACGCCTCACTGACTGACTTGACAGGTGACAACAATGCACCACATGTCAGAGTGTCACTCACTTGTCTACCTGTCAAGCTGTCACCTGTCAAGCTGACAGGTTGTCAAGCCTTGTCACGCCTCACTGACTGACTTGACAGGTGACAACAATGCACCACATGTCAGAGTGTCACTCACTTGTCTACCTGTCAAGCTGTCACCTGTCAAGCTGACAGGTTGTCAAGCCTTGTCACGCCTCACTGACTGACTTGACAGGTGACAACAATGCACCACATGTCAGAGTGTCACTCACTTGTCTACCTGTCAAGCTGTCACCTGTCAAGCTGACAGGTTGTCAAGCCTTGTCACGCCTCACTGACTGACTTGACAGGTGACAACAATGCACCACATGTCAGAGTGTCACTCACTTGTCTACCTGTCAAGCTGTCACCTGTCAAGCTGACAGGTTGTCAAGCCTTGTCACGCCTCACTGACTGACTTGACAGGTGACAACAATGCACCACATGTCAGAGTGTCACTCACTTGTCTACCTGTCAAGCTGTCACCTGTCAAGCTGACAGGTTGTCAAGCCTTGTCACGCCTCACTGACTGACTTGACAGGTGACAACAATGCACCACATGTCAGAGTGTCACTCACTTGTCTACCTGTCAAGCTGTCACCTGTCAAGCTGACAGGTTGTCAAGCCTTGTCACGCCTCACTGACTGACTTGACAGTTGACAACAATGCACCACATGTCAGAGTGTCACTCACTTGTCTACCTGTCAAGCTGTCACCTGTCAAGCTGACAGGTTGTCAAGCCTTGTCACGCCTCACTGACTGACTTGACAGGTGACAACAATGCACCACATGTCAGAGTGTCACTCACTTGTCTACCTGTCAAGCTGTCACCTGTCAAGCTGACAGGTTGTCAAGCCTTGTCACGCCTCACTGACTGACTTGACAGGTGACAACAATGCACCACATGTCAGAGTGTCACTCACTTGTCTACCTGTCAAGCTGTCACCTGTCAAGCTGACAGGTTGTCAAGCCTTGTCACGCCTCACTGACTGATTGACAGGTGACAACAATGCACCACATGTCAGAGTGTCACTCACTTGTCTACCTGTCAAGCTGTCACCTGTCAAGCTGACAGGTTGTCAAGCCTTGTCACGCCTCACTGACTGACTTGACAGGTGACAACAATGCACCACATGTCAGAGTGTCACTCACTTGTCTACCTGTCAAGCTGTCACCTGTCAAGCTGACAGGTTGTCAAGCCTTGTCACGCCTCACTGACTGACTTGACAGGTGACAACAATGCACCACATGTCAGAGTGTCACTCACTTGTCTACCTGTCAAGCTGTCACCTGTCAAGCTGACAGGTTGTCAAGCCTTGTCACGCCTCACTGACTGACTTGACAGGTGACAACAATGCACCACATGTCAGAGTGTCACTCACTTGTCTACCTGTCAAGCTGTCACCTGTCAAGCTGACAGGTTGTCAAGCCTTGTCACGCCTCACTGACTGACTTGACAGGTGACAACAATGCACCACATGTCAGAGTGTCACTCACTTGTCTACCTGTCAAGCTGTCACCTGTCAAGCTGACAGGTTGTCAAGCCTTGTCACGCCTTACTCACTGACTGACTTGACAGGTGACAACAATGCACCACATGTCAGAGTGTCACTCACTTGTCTACCTGTCAAGCTGTCACCTGTCAAGCTGACAGGTTGTCAAGCCTTGTCACGCCTCACTGACTGACTTGACAGGTGACAACAATGCACCACATGTCAGAGTGTCACTCACTTGTCTACCTGTCAAGCTGTCACCTGTCAAGCTGACAGGTTGTCAAGCCTTGTCACGCCTCACTGACTGACTTGACAGGTGAAACAATGCACCACATGTCAGAGTGTCACTCACTTGTCTACCTGTCAAGCTGTCACCTGTCAAGCTGACAGGTTGTCAAGCCTTGTCACGCCTCACTGACTGACTTGACAGGTGACAACAATGCACCACATGTCAGAGTGTCACTCACTTGTCTACCTGTCAAGCTGTCACCTGTCAAGCTGACAGGTTGTCAAGCCTTGTCACGCACTGACTGACTTGACAGGTGACAACAATGCACCACATGTCAGAGTGTCACTCACTTGTCTACCTGTCAAGCTGTCACCTGTCAAGCTGACAGGTTGTCAAGCCTTGTCACGCCTCACTGACTGACTTGACAGGTGACAACAATGCACCACATGTCAGAGTGTCACTCACTTGTCTACCTGTCAAGCTGTCACCTGTCAAGCTGACAGGTTGTCAAGCCTTGTCACGCCTCACTGACTGACTTGACAGGTGACAACAATGCACCACATGTCAGAGTGTCACTCACTTGTCTACCTGTCAAGCTGTCACCTGTCAAGCTGACAGGTTGTCAAGCCTTGTCACGCCTCACTGACTGACTTGACAGGTGACAACAATGCACCACATGTCAGAGTGTCACTCACTTGTCTACCTGTCAAGCTGTCACCTGTCAAGCTGACAGGTTGTCAAGCCTTGTCACGCCTCACTGACTGACTTGACAGGTGACAACAATGCACCACATGTCAGAGTGTCACTCACTTGTCTACCTGTCAAGCTGTCACCTGTCAAGCTGACAGGTTGTCAAGCCTTGTCACGCCTCACTGACTGACTTGACAGGTGACAACAATGCACCACATGTCAGAGTGTCACTCACTTGTCTACCTGTCAAGCTGTCACCTGTCAAGCTGACAGGTTGTCAAGCCTTGTCACGCCTCACTGACTGACTTGACAGGTGACAACAATGCACCACATGTCAGAGTGTCACTCACTTGTCTACCTGTCAAGCTGTCACCTGTCAAGCTGACAGGTTGTCAAGCCTTGTCACGCCTCACTGACTGACTTGACAGGTGACAACAATGCACCACATGTCAGAGTGTCACTCACTTGTCTACCTGTCAAGCTGTCACCTGTCAAGCTGACAGGTTGTCAAGCCTTGTCACGCCTCACTGACTGACTTGACAGGTGACAACAATGCACCACATGTCAGAGTGTCACTCACTTGTCTACCTGTCAAGCTGTCACCTGTCAAGCTGACAGGTTGTCAAGCCTTGTCACGCCTCACTGACTGACTTGACAGGTGACAACAATGCGCCACATGTCAGAGTGTCACTCACTTGTCTACCTGTCAAGCTGTCACCTGTCAAGCTGACAGGTTGTCAAGCCTTGTCACGCCTCACTGACTGACTTGACAGGTGACAACAATGCACCACATGTCAGAGTGTCACTCACTTGTCTACCTGTCAAGCTGTCACCTGTCAAGCTGACAGGTTGTCAAGCCTTGTCACGCCTCACTGACTGACTTGACAGGTGACAACAATGCACCACATGTCAGAGTGTCACTCACTTGTCTACCTGTCAAGCTGTCACCTGTCAAGCTGACAGGTTGTCAAGCCTTGTCACGCCTCACTGACTGACTTGACAGGTGACAACAATGCACCACATGTCAGAGTGTCACTCACTTGTCTACCTGTCAAGCTGTCACCTGTCAAGCTGACAGGTTGTCAAGCCTTGTCACGCCTCACTGACTGACTTGACAGGTGACAACAATGCACCACATGTCAGAGTGTCACTCACTTGTCTACCTGTCAAGCTGTCACCTGTCAAGCTGACAGGTTGTCAAGCCTTGTCACGCCTCACTGACTGACTTGACAGGTGACAACAATGCACCACATGTCAGAGTGTCACTCACTTGTCTACCTGTCAAGCTGTCACCTGTCAAGCTGACAGGTTGTCAAGCCTTGTCACGCCTCACTGACTGACTTGACAGGTGACAACAATGCACCACATGTCAGAGTGTCACTCACTTGTCTACCTGTCAAGCTGTCACCTGTCAAGCTGACAGGTTGTCAAGCCTTGTCACGCCTCACTGACTGACTTGACAGGTGACAACAATGCACCACATGTCAGAGTGTCACTCACTTGTCTACCTGTCAAGCTGTCACCTGTCAAGCTGACAGGTTGTCAAGCCTTGTCACGCCTCACTGACTGACTTGACAGGTGACAACAATGCACCACATGTCAGAGTGTCACTCACTTGTCTACCTGTCAAGCTGTCACCTGTCAAGCTGACAGGTTGTCAAGCCTTGTCACGCCTCACTGACTGACTTGACAGGTGACAACAATGCACCACATGTCAGAGTGTCACTCACTTGTCTACCTGTCAAGCTGTCACCTGTCAAGCTGACAGGTTGTCAAGCCTTGTCACGCCTCACTGACTGACTTGACAGGTGACAACAATGCACCACATGTCAGAGTGTCACTCACTTGTCTACCTGTCAAGCTGTCACCTGTCAAGCTGACAGGTTGTCAAGCCTTGTCACGCCTCACTGACTGACTTGACAGGTGACAACAATGCACCACATGTCAGAGTGTCACTCACTTGTCTACCTGTCAAGCTGTCACCTGTCAAGCTGACAGGTTGTCAAGCCTTGTCACGCCTCACTGACTGACTTGACAGGTGACAACAATGCACCACATGTCAGAGTGTCACTCACTTGTCTACCTGTCAAGCTGTCACCTGTCAAGCTGACAGGTTGTCAAGCCTTGTCACGCCTCACTGACTGACTTGACAGGTGACAACAATGCACCACATGTCAGAGTGTCACTCACTTGTCTACCTGTCAAGCTGTCACCTGTCAAGCTGACAGGTTGTCAAGCCTTGTCACGCCTCACTGACTGACTTGACAGGTGACAACAATGCACCACATGTCAGAGTGTCACTCACTTGTCTACCTGTCAAGCTGTCACCTGTCAAGCTGACAGGTTGTCAAGCCTTGTCACGCCTCACTGACTGACTTGACAGGTGACAACAATGCACCACATGTCAGAGTGTCACTCACTTGTCTACCTGTCAAGCTGTCACCTGTCAAGCTGACAGGTTGTCAAGCCTTGTCACGCCTCACTGACTGACTTGACAGGTGACAACAATGCACCACATGTCAGAGTGTCACTCACTTGTCTACCTGTCAAGCTGTCACCTGTCAAGCTGACAGGTTGTCAAGCCTTGTCACGCCTCACTGACTGACTTGACAGGTGACAACAATGCACCACATGTCAGAGTGTCACTCACTTGTCTACCTGTCAAGCTGTCACCTGTCAAGCTGACAGGTTGTCAAGCCTTGTCACGCCTCACTGACTGACTTGACAGGTGACAACAATGCACCACATGTCAGAGTGTCACTCACTTGTCTACCTGTCAAGCTGTCACCTGTCAAGCTGACAGGTTGTCAAGCCTTGTCACGCCTCACTGACTGACTTGACAGGTGACAACAATGCACCACATGTCAGAGTGTCACTCACTTGTCTACCTGTCAAGCTGTCACCTGTCAAGCTGACAGGTTGTCAAGCCTTGTCACGCCTCACTGACTGACTTGACAGGTGACAACAATGCACCACATGTCAGAGTGTCACTCACTTGTCTACCTGTCAAGCTGTCACCTGTCAAGCTGACAGGTTGTCAAGCCTTGTCACGCCTCACTGACTGACTTGACAGGTGACAACAATGCACACATGTCAGAGTGTCACTCACTTGTCTACCTGTCAAGCTGTCACCTGTCAAGCTGACAGGTTGTCAAGCCTTGTCACCTCACTGACTGACTTGACAGGTGACAACAATGCACCACATGTCAGAGTGTCACTCACTTGTCTACCTGTCAAGCTGTCACCTGTCAAGCTGACAGGTTGTCAAGCCTTGTCACGCCTCACTGACTGACTTGACAGGTGACAACAATGCACCACATGTCAGAGTGTCACTCACTTGTCTACCTGTCAAGCTGTCACCTGTCAAGCTGACAGGTTGTCAAGCCTTGTCTCGCCTCACTGACTGACTTGACAGGTGACAACAATGCACCACATGTCAGAGTGTCACTCACTTGTCTACCTGTCAAGCTGTCACCTGTCAAGCTGACAGGTTGTCAAGCCTTGTCACGCCTCACTGACTGACTTGACAGGTGACAACAATGCACCACATGTCAGAGTGTCACTCACTTGTCTACCTGTCAAGCTGTCACCTGTCAAGCTGACAGGTTGTCAAGCCTTGTCACGCCTCACTGACTGACTTGACAGGTGACAACAATGCACCACATGTCAGAGTGTCACTCACTTGTCTACCTGTCAAGCTGTCACCTGTCAAGCTGACAGGTTGTCAAGCCTTGTCACGCCTCACTGACTGACTTGACAGGTGACAACAATGCACCACATGTCAGAGTGTCACTCACTTGTCTACCTGTCAAGCTGTCACCTGTCAAGCTGACAGGTTGTCAAGCCTTGTCACGCCTCACTGACTGACTTGACAGGTGACAACAATGCACCACATGTCAGAGTGTCACTCACTTGTCTACCTGTCAAGCTGTCACCTGTCAAGCTGACAGGTTGTCAAGCCTTGTCACGCCTCACTGACTGACTTGACAGGTGACAACAATGCACCACATGTCAGAGTGTCACTCACTTGTCTACCTGTCAAGCTGTCACCTGTCAAGCTGACAGGTTGTCAAGCCTTGTCACGCCTCACTGACTGACTTGACAGGTGACAACAATGCACCACATGTCAGAGTGTCACTCACTTGTCTACCTGTCAAGCTGTCACCTGTCAAGCTGACAGGTTGTCAAGCCTTGTCACGCCTCACTGACTGACTTGACAGGTGACAACAATGCACCACATGTCAGAGTGTCACTCACTTGTCTACCTGTCAAGCTGTCACCTGTCAAGCTGACAGGTTGTCAAGCCTTGTCACGCCTCACTGACTGACTTGACAGGTGACAACAATGCACCACATGTCAGAGTGTCACTCACTTGTCTACCTGTCAAGCTGTCACCTGTCAAGCTGACAGGTTGTCAAGCCTTGTCACGCCTCACTGACTGACTTGACAGGTGACAACAATGCACCACATGTCAGAGTGTCACTCACTTGTCTACCTGTCAAGCTGTCACCTGTCAAGCTGACAGGTTGTCAAGCCTTGTCACGCCTCACTGACTGACTTGACAGGTGACAACAATGCACCACATGTCAGAGTGTCACTCACTTGTCTACCTGTCAAGCTGTCATGTCAAGCTGACAGGTTGTCAAGCCTTGTCACGCCTCACTGACTGACTTGACAGGTGACAACAATGCACCACATGTCAGAGTGTCACTCACTTGTCTACCTGTCAAGCTGTCACCTGTCAAGCTGACAGGTTGTCAAGCCTTGTCACGCCTCACTGACTGACTTGACAGGTGACAACAATGCACCACATGTCAGAGTGTCACTCACTTGTCTACCTGTCAAGCTGTCACCTGTCAAGCTGACAGGTTGTCAAGCCTTGTCACGCCTCACTGACTGACTTGACAGGTGACAACAATGCACCACATGTCAGAGTGTCACTCACTTGTCTACCTGTCAAGCTGTCACCTGTCAAGCTGACAGGTTGTCAAGCCTTGTCACGCCTCACTGACTGACTTGACAGGTGACAACAATGCACCACATGTCAGAGTGTCACTCACTTGTCTACCTGTCAAGCTGTCACCTGTCAAGCTGACAGGTTGTCAAGCCTTGTCACGCCTCACTGACTGACTTGACAGGTGACAACAATGCACCACATGTCAGAGTGTCACTCACTTGTCTACCTGTCAAGCTGTCACCTGTCAAGCTGACAGGTTGTCAAGCCTTGTCACGCCTCACTGACTGACTTGACAGGTGACAACAATGCACCACATGTCAGAGTGTCACTCACTTGTCTACCTGTCAAGCTGTCACCTGTCAAGCTGACAGGTTGTCAAGCCTTGTCACGCCTCACTGACTGACTTGACAGGTGACAACAATGCACCACATGTCAGAGTGTCACTCACTTGTCTACCTGTCAAGCTGTCACCTGTCAAGCTGACAGGTTGTCAAGCCTTGTCACGCCTCACTGACTGACTTGACAGGTGACAACAATGCACCACATGTCAGAGTGTCACTCACTTGTCTACCTGTCAAGCTGTCACCTGTCAAGCTGACAGGTTGTCAAGCCTTGTCACGCCTCACTGACTGACTTGACAGGTGACAACAATGCACCACATGTCAGAGTGTCACTCACTTGTCTACCTGTCAAGCTGTCACCTGTCAAGCTGACAGGTTGTCAAGCCTTGTCACGCCTCACTGACTGACTTGACAGGTGACAACAATGCACCACATGTCAGAGTGTCACTCACTTGTCTACCTGTCAAGCTGTCACCTGTCAAGCTGACAGGTTGTCAAGCCTTGTCACGCCTCACTGACTGACTGACAGGTGACAACAATGCACCACATGTCAGAGTGTCACTCACTTGTCTACCTGTCAAGCTGTCACTGTCAAGCTGACAGGTTGTCAAGCCTTGTCACGCCTCACTGACTGACTTGACAGGTGACAACAATGCACCACATGTCAGAGTGTCACTCACTTGTCTACCTGTCAAGCTGTCACCTGTCAAGCTGACAGGTTGTCAAGCCTTGTCACGCCTCAGTGACTGACTTGACAGGTGACAACAATGCACCACATGTCAGAGTGTCACTCACTTGTCTACCTGTCAAGCTGTCACCTGTCAAGCTGACAGGTTGTCAAGCCTTGTCACGCCTCACTGACTGACTTGACAGGTGACAACAATGCACCACATGTCAGAGTGTCACTCACTTGTCTACCTGTCAAGCTGTCACCTGTCAAGCTGACAGGTTGTCAAGCCTTGTCACGCCTCACTGACTGACTTGACAGGTGACAACAATGCACCACATGTCAGAGTGTCACTCACTTGTCTACCTGTCAAGCTGTCACCTGTCAAGCTGACAGGTTGTCAAGCCTTGTCACGCCTCACTGACTGACTTGACAGGTGACAACAATCCACATGTCAGAGTGTCACTCACTTGTCTACCTGTCAAGCTGTCACCTGTCAAGCTGACAGGTTGTCAAGCCTTGTCACGCCTCACTGACTGACTTGACAGGTGACAACAATGCACCACATGTCAGAGTGTCACTCACTTGTCTACCTGTCAAGCTGTCACCTGTCAAGCTGACAGGTTGTCAAGCCTTGTCACGCCTCACTGACTGACTTGACAGGTGACAACAATGCACCACATGTCAGAGTGTCACTCACTTGTCTACCTGTCAAGCTGTCACCTGTCAAGCTGACAGGTTGTCAAGCCTTGTCACGCCTCACTGACTGACTTGACAGGTGACAACAATGCACCACATGTCAGAGTGTCACTCACTTGTCTACCTGTCAAGCTGTCACCTGTCAAGCTGACAGGTTGTCAAGCCTTGTCACGCCTCACTGACTGACTTGACAGGTGACAACAATGCACCACATGTCAGAGTGTCACTCACTTGTCTACCTGTCAAGCTGTCACCTGTCAAGCTGACAGGTTGTCAAGCCTTGTCACGCCTACTGACTGACTTGACAGGTGACAACAATGCACCACATGTCAGAGTGTCACTCACTTGTCTACCTGTCAAGCTGTCACCTGTCAAGCTGACAGGTTGTCAAGCCTTGTCACGCCTCACTGACTGACTTGACAGGTGACAACAATGCACCACATGTCAGAGTGTCACTCACTTGTCTACCTGTCAAGCTGTCACCTGTCAAGCTGACAGGTTGTCAAGCCTTGTCACGCCTCACTGACTGACTTGACAGGTGACAACAATGCACCACATGTCAGAGTGTCACTCACTTGTCTACCTGTCAAGCTGTCACCTGTCAAGCTGACAGGTTGTCAAGCCTTGTCACGCCTCACTGACTGACTTGACAGGTGACAACAATGCACCACATGTCAGAGTGTCACTCACTTGTCTACCTGTCAAGCTGTCACCTGTCAAGCTGACAGGTTGTCAAGCCTTGTCACGCCTCACTGACTGACTTGACAGGTGACAACAATGCACCACATGTCAGAGTGTCACTCACTTGTCTACCTGTCAAGCTGTCACCTGTCAAGCTGACAGGTTGTCAAGCCTTGTCACGCCTCACTGACTGACTTGACAGGTGACAACAATGCACCACATGTCAGAGTGTCACTCACTTGTCTACCTGTCAAGCTGTCACCTGTCAAGCTGACAGGTTGTCAAGCCTTGTCACGCCTCACTGACTGACTTGACAGGTGACAACAATGCACCACATGTCAGAGTGTCACTCACTGGTCTACCTGTCAAGCTGTCACCTGTCAAGCTGACAGGTTGTCAAGCCTTGTCACGCCTCACTGACTGACTTGACAGGTGACAACAATGCACCACATGTCAGAGTGTCACTCACTTGTCTACCTGTCAAGCTGTCACCTGTCAAGCTGACAGGTTGTCAAGCCTTGTCACGCCTCACTGACTGACTTGACAGGTGACAACAATGCACCACATGTCAGAGTGTCACTCACTTGTCTACCTGTCAAGCTGTCACCTGTCAAGCTGACAGGTTGTCAAGCCTTGTCACGCCTCACTGACTGACTTGACAGGTGACAACAATGCACCACATGTCAGAGTGTCACTCACTTGTCTACCTGTCAAGCTGTCACCTGTCAAGCTGACAGGTGTCAAGCCTTGTCACGCCTCACTGACTGATTTGACAGGTGACAACAATGCACCACATGTCAGAGTGTCACTCACTTGTCTACCTGTCAAGCTGTCACCTGTCAAGCTGACAGGTTGTCAAGCCTTGTCACGCCTCACTGACTGACTTGACAGGTGACAACAATGCACCACATGTCAGAGTGTCACTCACTTGTCTACCTGTCAAGCTGTCACCTGTCAAGCTGACAGGTTGTCAAGCCTTGTCACGCCTCACTGACTGACTTGACAGGTGACAACAATGCACCACATGTCAGAGTGTCACTCACTTGTCTACCTGTCAAGCTGTCACCTGTCAAGCTGACAGGTTGTCAAGCCTTGTCACGCCTCACTGACTGACTTGACAGGTGACAACAATGCACCACATGTCAGAGTGTCACTCACTTGTCTACCTGTCAAGCTGTCACCTGTCAAGCTGACAGGTTGTCAAGCCTTGTCACGCCTCACTGACTGACTTGACAGGTGACAACAATGCACCACATGTCAGAGTGTCACTCACTTGTCTACCTGTCAAGCTGTCACCTGTCAAGCTGACAGGTTGTCAAGCCTTGTCACGCCTCACTGACTGACTTGACAGGTGACAACAATGCACCACATGTCAGAGTGTCACTCACTTGTCTACCTGTCAAGCTGTCACCTGTCAAGCTGACAGGTTGTCAAGCCTTGTCACGCCTCACTGACTGACTTGACAGGTGACAACAATGCACCACATGTCAGAGTGTCACTCACTTGTCTACCTGTCAAGCTGTCACCTGTCAAGCTGACAGGTTGTCAAGCCTTGTCACGCCTCACTGACTGACTTGACAGGTGACAACAATGCACCACATGTCAGAGTGTCACTCACTTGTCTACCTGTCAAGCTGTCACCTGTCAAGCTGACAGGTTGTCAAGCCTTGTCACGCCTCACTGACTGACTTGACAGGTGACAACAATGCACCACATGTCAGAGTGTCACTCACCTGTCTACCTGTCAAGCTGTCACCTGTCAAGCTGACAGGTTGTCAAGCCTTGTCACGCCTCACTGACTGACTTGACAGGTGACAACAATGCACCACATGTCAGAGTGTCACTCACTTGTCTACCTGTCAAGCTGTCACCTGTCAAGCTGACAGGTTGTCAAGCCTTGTCACGCCTCACTGACTGACTTGACAGGTGACAACAATGCACCACATGTCAGAGTGTCACTCACTTGTCTACCTGTCAAGCTGTCACCTGTCAAGCTGACAGGTTGTCAAGCCTTGTCACGCCTCACTGACTGACTTGACAGGTGACAACAATGCACCACATGTCAGAGTGTCACTCACTTGTCTACCTGTCAAGCTGTCACCTGTCAAGCTGACAGGTTGTCAAGCCTTGTCACGCCTCACTGACTGACTTGACAGGTGACAACAATGCACCACATGTCAGAGTGTCACTCACTTGTCTACCTGTCAAGCTGTCACCTGTCAAGCTGACAGGTTGTCAAGCCTTGTCACGCCTCACTGACTGACTTGACAGGTGACAACAATGCACCACATGTCAGAGTGTCACTCACTTGTCTACTGTCAAGCTGTCACCTGTCAAGCTGACAGGTTGTCAAGCCTTGTCACGCCTCACTGACTGACTTGACAGGTGACAACAATGCACCACATGTCAGAGTGTCACTCACTTGTCTACCTGTCAAGCTGTCACCTGTCAAGCTGACAGGTTGTCAAGCCTTGTCACGCCTCACTGACTGACTTGACAGGTGACAACAATGCACCACATGTCAGAGTGTCACTCACTTGTCTACCTGTCAAGCTGTCACCTGTCAAGCTGACAGGTTGTCAAGCCTTGTCACGCCTCACTGACTGACTTGACAGGTGACAACAATGCACCACATGTCAGAGTGTCACTCACTTGTCTACCTGTCAAGCTGTCACCTGTCAAGCTGACAGGTTGTCAAGCCTTGTCACGCCTCACTGACTGACTTGACAGGTGACAACAATGCACCACATGTCAGAGTGTCACTCACTTGTCTACCTGTCAAGCTGTCACCTGTCAAGCTGACAGGTTGTCAAGCCTTGTCACGCCTCACTGACTGACTTGACAGGTGACAACAATGCACCACATGTCAGAGTGTCACTCACTTGTCTACCTGTCAAGCTGTCACCTGTCAAGCTGACAGGTTGTCAAGCCTTGTCACGCCTCACTGACTGACTTGACAGGTGACAACAATGCACCACATGTCAGAGTGTCACTCACTTGTCTACCTGTCAAGCTGTCACCTGTCAAGCTGACAGGTTGTCAAGCCTTGTCACGCCTCACTGACTGACTTGACAGGTGACAACAATGCACCACATGTCAGAGTGTCACTCACTTGTCTACTTGTCAAGCTGTCACCTGTCAAGCTGACAGGTTGTCAAGCCTTGTCACGCCTCACTGACTGACTTGACAGGTGACAACAATGCACCACATGTCAGAGTGTCACTCACTTGTCTACCTGTCAAGCTGTCACCTGTCAAGCTGACAGGGTGTCAAGCCTTGTCACGCCTCACTGACTGACTTGACAGGTGACAACAATGCACCACATGTCAGAGTGTCACTCACTTGTCTACTTGTCAAGCTGTCACCTGTCAAGCTGACAGGTTGTCAAGCCTTGTCACGCCTCACTGACTGACTTGACAGGTGACAACAATGCACCACATGTCAGAGTGTCACTCACTTGTCTACCTGTCAAGCTGTCACCTGTCAAGCTGACAGGTTGTCAAGCCTTGTCACGCCTCACTGACTGACTTGACAGGTGACAACAATGCACCACATGTCAGAGTGTCACTCACTTGTCTACCTGTCAAGCTGTCACCTGTCAAGCTGACAGGTTGTCAAGCCTTGTCACGCCTCACTGACTGACTTGACAGGTGACAACAATGCACCACATGTCAGAGTGTCACTCACTTGTCTACCTGTCAAGCTGTCACCTGTCAAGCTGACAGGTTGTCAAGCCTTGTCACGCCTCACTGACTGACTTGACAGGTGACAACAATGCACCACATGTCAGAGTGTCACTCACTTGTCTACCTGTCAAGCTGTCACCTGTCAAGCTGACAGGTTGTCAAGCCTTGTCACGCCTCACTGACTGACTTGACAGGTGACAACAATGCACCACATGTCAGAGTGTCACTCACTTGTCTACATGTCAAGCTGTCACCTGTCAAGCTGACAGGTTGTCAAGCCTTGTCACGCCTCACTGACTGACTTGACAGGTGACAACAATGCACCACATGTCAGAGTGTCACTCACTTGTCTACCTGTCAAGCTGTCACCTGTCAAGCTGACAGGTTGTCAAGCCTTGTCACGCCTCACTGACTGACTTGACAGGTGACAACAATGCACCACATGTCAGAGTGTCACTCACTTGTCTACCTGTCAAGCTGTCACCTGTCAAGCTGACAGGTTGTCAAGCCTTGTCACGCCTCACTGACTGACTTGACAGGTGACAACAATGCACCACATGTCAGAGTGTCACTCACTTGTCTACCTGTCAAGCTGTCACCTGTCAAGCTGACAGGTTGTCAAGCCTTGTCACGCCTCACTGACTGACTTGACAGGTGACAACAATGCACCACATGTCAGAGTGTCACTCACTTGTCTACCTGTCAAGCTGTCACCTGTCAAGCTGACAGGTTGTCAAGCCTTGTCACGCCTCACTGACTGACTTGACAGGTGACAACAATGCACCACATGTCAGAGTGTCACTCACTTGTCTACCTGTCAAGCTGTCACCTGTCAAGCTGACAGGTTGTCAAGCCTTGTCACGCCTCACTGACTGACTTGACAGGTGACAACAATGCACCACATGTCAGAGTGTCACTCACTTGTCTACCTGTCAAGCTGTCACCTGTCAAGCTGACAGGTTGTCAAGCCTTGTCACGCCTCACTGACTGACTTGACAGGTGACAACAATGCACCACATGTCAGAGTGTCACTCACTTGTCTACCTGTCAAGCTGTCACCTGTCAAGCTGACAGGTTGTCAAGCCTTGTCACGCCTCACTGACTGACTTGACAGGTGACAACAATGCACCACATGTCAGAGTGTCACTCACTTGTCTACCTGTCAAGCTGTCACCTGTCAAGCTGACAGGTTGTCAAGCCTTGTCACGCCTCACTGACTGACTTGACAGGTGACAACAATGCACCACATGTCAGAGTGTCACTCACTTGTCTACTGTCAAGCTGTCACCTGTCAAGCTGACAGGTTGTCAAGCCTTGTCACGCCTCACTGACTGACTTGACAGGTGACAACAATGCACCACATGTCAGAGTGTCACTCACTTGTCTACCTGTCAAGCTGTCACCTGTCAAGCTGACAGGTTGTCAAGCCTTGTCACGCCTCACTGACTGACTTGACAGGTGACAACAATGCACCACATGTCAGAGTGTCACTCACTTGTCTACCTGTCAAGCTGTCACCTGTCAAGCTGTCACCTGTCAAGCTGACGGGTTGTCAAGCCTTGTCACGCCTCACTGACTGACTTGACAGGTGACAACAATGCACCACATGTCAGAGTGTCACTCACTTGTCTACCTGTCAAGCTGTCACCTGTCAAGCTGACAGGTTGTCAAGCCTTGTCACGCCTCACTGACTGACTTGACAGGTGACAACAATGCACCACATGTCAGAGTGTCACTCACTTGTCTACCTGTCAAGCTGTCACCTGTCAAGCTGACAGGTTGTCAAGCCTTGTCACGCCTCACTGACTGACTTGACAGGTGACAACAATGCACCACATGTCAGAGTGTCACTCACTTGTCTACCTGTCAAGCTGTCACCTGTCAAGCTGACAGGTTGTCAAGCCTTGTCACGCCTCACTGACTGATTGACAGGTGACAACAATGCACCACATGTCAGAGTGTCACTCACTTGTCTACCTGTCAAGCTGTCACCTGTCAAGCTGACAGGTTGTCAAGCCTTGTCACGCCTCACTGACTGACTTGACAGGTGACAACAATGCACCACATGTCAGAGTGTCACTCACTTGTCTACCTGTCAAGCTGTCACCTGTCAAGCTGACAGGTTGTCAAGCCTTGTCACGCCTCACTGACTGACTTGACAGGTGACAACAATGCACCACATGTCAGAGTGTCACTCACTTGTCTACCTGTCAAGCTGTCACCTGTCAAGCTGACAGGTTGTCAAGCCTTGTCACGCCTCACTGACTGACTTGACAGGTGACAACAATGCACCACATGTCAGAGTGTCACTCACTTGTCTACCTGTCAAGCTGTCACCTGTCAAGCTGACAGGTTGTCAAGCCTTGTCACGCCTCACTGACTGACTTGACAGGTGACAACAATGCACCACATGTCAGAGTGTCACTCACTTGTCTACCTGTCAAGCTCTCACCTGTCAAGCTGACAGGTTGTCAAGCCTTGTCACGCCTCACTGACTGACTTGACAGGTGACAACAATGCACCACATGTCAGAGTGTCACTCACTTGTCTACCTGTCAAGCTGTCACCTGTCAAGCTGACAGGTTGTCAAGCCTTGTCACGCCTCACTGACTGACTTGACAGGTGACAACAATGCACCACATGTCAGAGTGTCACTCACTTGTCTACCTGTCAAGCTGTCACCTGTCAAGCTGACAGGTTGTCAAGCCTTGTCACGCCTCACTGACTGACTTGACAGGTGACAACAATGCACCACATGTCAGAGTGTCACTCACTTGTCTACCTGTCAAGCTGTCACTGTCAAGCTGACAGGTTGTCAAGCCTTGTCACGCCTCACTGACTGACTTGACAGGTGACAACAATGCACCACATGTCAGAGTGTCACTCACTTGTCTACCTGTCAAGCTGTCACCTGTCAAGCTGACAGGTTGTCAAGCCTTGTCACGCCTCACTGACTGACTTGACAGGTGACAACAATGCACCACATGTCAGAGTGTCACTCACTTGTCTACCTGTCAAGCTGTCACCTGTCAAGCTGACAGGTTGTCAAGCCTTGTCACGCCTCACTGACTGACTTGACAGGTGACAACAATGCACCACATGTCAGAGTGTCACTCACTTGTCTACCTGTCAAGCTGTCACCTGTCAAGCTGACAGGTTGTCAAGCCTTGTCACGCCTCACTGACTGACTTGACAGGTGACAACAATGCACCACATGTCAGAGTGTCACTCACTTGTCTACCTGTCAAGCTGTCACCTGTCAAGCTGACAGGTTGTCAAGCCTTGTCACGCCTCACTGACTGACTTGACAGGTGACAACAATGCACCACATGTCAGAGTGTCACTCACTTGTCTACCTGTCAAGCTGTCACCTGTCAAGCTGACAGGTTGTCAAGCCTTGTCACGCCTCACTGACTGACTTGACAGGTGACAACAATGCACCACATGTCAGAGTGTCACTCACTTGTCTACCTGTCAAGCTGTCACCTGTCAAGCTGACAGGTTGTCAAGCCTTGTCACGCCTCACTGACTGACTTGACAGGTGACAACAATGCACCACATGTCAGAGTGTCACTCACTTGTCTACCTGTCAAGCTGTCACCTGTCAAGCTGACAGGTTGTCAAGCCTTGTCACGCCTCACTGACTGACTTGACAGGTGACAACAATGCACCACATGTCAGAGTGTCACTCACTTGTCTACCTGTCAAGCTGTCACCTGTCAAGCTGACAGGTTGTCAAGCCTTGTCACGCCTCACTGACTGACTTGACAGGTGACAACAATGCACCACATGTCAGAGTGTCACTCACTTGTCTACCTGTCAAGCTGTCACCTGTCAAGCTGACAGGTTGTCAAGCCTTGTCACGCCTCACTGACTGACTTGACAGGTGACAACAATGCACCACATGTCAGAGTGTCACTCACTTGTCTACCTGTCAAGCTGTCACCTGTCAAGCTGACAGGTTGTCAAGCCTTGTCACGCCTCACTGACTGACTTGACAGGTGACAACAATGCACCACATGTCAGAGTGTCACTCACTTGTCTACCTGTCAAGCTGTCACCTGTCAAGCTGACAGGTTGTCAAGCCTTGTCACGCCTCACTGACTGACTTGACAGGTGACAACAATGCACCACATGTCAGAGTGTCACTCACTTGTCTACCTGTCAAGCTGTCACCTGTCAAGCTGACAGGTTGTCAAGCCTTGTCACGCCTCACTGACTGACTTGACAGGTGACAACAATGCACCACATGTCAGAGTGTCACTCACTTGTCTACCTGTCAAGCTGTCACCTGTCAAGCTGACAGGTTGTCAAGCCTTGTCACGCCTCACTGACTGACTTGACAGGTGACAACAATGCACCACATGTCAGAGTGTCACTCACTTGTCTACCTGTCAAGCTGTCACCTGTCAAGCTGACAGGTTGTCAAGCCTTGTCACGCCTCACTGACTGACTTGACAGGTGACAACAATGCACCACATGTCAGAGTGTCACTCACTTGTCTACCTGTCAAGCTGTCACCTGTCAAGCTGACAGGTTGTCAAGCCTTGTCACGCCTCACTGACTGACTTGACAGGTGACAACAATGCACCACATGTCAGAGTGTCACTCACTTGTCTACCTGTCAAGCTGTCACCTGTCAAGCTGACAGGTTGTCAAGCCTTGTCACGCCTCACTGACTGACTTGACAGGTGACAACAATGCACCACATGTCAGAGTGTCACTCACTTGTCTACCTGTCAAGCTGTCACCTGTCAAGCTGACAGGTTGTCAAGCCTTGTCACGCCTCACTGACTGACTTGACAGGTGACAACAATGCACCACATGTCAGAGTGTCACTCACTTGTCTACCTGTCAAGCTGTCACCTGTCAAGCTGACAGGTTGTCAAGCCTTGTCACGCCTCACTGACTGACTTGACAGGTGACAACAATGCACCACATGTCAGAGTGTCACTCACTTGTCTACCTGTCAAGCTGTCACCTGTCAAGCTGACAGGTTGTCAAGCCTTGTCACGCCTCACTGACTGACTTGACAGGTGACAACAATGCACCACATGTCAGAGTGTCACTCACTTGTCTACCTGTCAAGCTGTCACCTGTCAAGCTGACAGGTTGTCAAGCCTTGTCACGCCTCACTGACTGACTTGACAGGTGACAACAATGCACCACATGTCAGAGTGTCACTCACTTGTCTACCTGTCAAGCTGTCACCTGTCAAGCTGACAGGTTGTCAAGCCTTGTCACGCCTCACTGACTGACTTGACAGGTGACAACAATGCACCACATGTCAGAGTGTCACTCACTTGTCTACCTGTCAAGCTGTCACCTGTCAAGCTGACAGGTTGTCAAGCCTTGTCACGCCTCACTGACTGACTTGACAGGTGACAACAATGCACCACATGTCAGAGTGTCACTCACTTGTCTACCTGTCAAGCTGTCACCTGTCAAGCTGACAGGTTGTCAAGCCTTGTCACGCCTCACTGACTGACTTGACAGGTGACAACAATGCACCACATGTCAGAGTGTCACTCACTTGTCTACCTGTCAAGCTGTCACCTGTCAAGCTGACAGGTTGTCAAGCCTTGTCACGCCTCACTGACTGACTTGACAGGTGACAACAATGCACCACATGTCAGAGTGTCACTCACTTGTCTACCTGTCAAGCTGTCACCTGTCAAGCTGACAGGTTGTCAAGCCTTGTCACGCCTCACTGACTGACTTGACAGGTGACAACAATGCACCACATGTCAGAGTGTCACTCACTTGTCTACCTGTCAAGCTGTCACCTGTCAAGCTGACAGGTTGTCAAGCCTTGTCACGCCTCACTGACTGACTTGACAGGTGACAACAATGCACCACATGTCAGAGTGTCACTCACTTGTCTACCTGTCAAGCTGTCACCTGTCAAGCTGACAGGTTGTCAAGCCTTGTCACGCCTCACTGACTGACTTGACAGGTGACAACAATGCACCACATGTCAGAGTGTCACTCACTTGTCTACCTGTCAAGCTGTCACCTGTCAAGCTGACAGGTTGTCAAGCCTTGTCACGCCTCACTGACTGACTTGACAGGTGACAACAATGCACCACATGTCAGAGTGTCACTCACTTGTCTACCTGTCAAGCTGTCACCTGTCAAGCTGACAGGTTGTCAAGCCTTGTCACGCCTCACTGACTGACTTGACAGGTGACAACAATGCACCACATGTCAGAGTGTCACTCACTTGTCTACCTGTCAAGCTGTCACCTGTCAAGCTGACAGGTTGTCAAGCCTTGTCACGCCTCACTGACTGACTTGACAGGTGACAACAATGCACCACATGTCAGAGTGTCACTCACTTGTCTACCTGTCAAGCTGTCACCTGTCAAGCTGACAGGTTGTCAAGCCTTGTCACGCCTCACTGACTGACTTGACAGGTGACAACAATGCACCACATGTCAGAGTGTCACTCACTTGTCTACCTGTCAAGCTGTCACCTGTCAAGCTGACAGGTTGTCAAGCCTTGTCACGCCTCACTGACTGACTTGACAGGTGACAACAATGCACCACATGTCAGAGTGTCACTCACTTGTCTACCTGTCAAGCTGTCACCTGTCAAGCTGACAGGTTGTCAAGCCTTGTCACGCCTCACTGACTGACTTGACAGGTGACAACAATGCACCACATGTCAGAGTGTCACTCACTTGTCTACCTGTCAAGCTGTCACCTGTCAAGCTGACAGGTTGTCAAGCCTTGTCACGCCTCACTGACTGACTTGACAGGTGACAACAATGCACCACATGTCAGAGTGTCACTCACTTGTCTACCTGTCAAGCTGTCACCTGTCAAGCTGACAGGTTGTCAAGCCTTGTCACGCCTCACTGACTGACTTGACAGGTGACAACAATGCACCACATGTCAGAGTGTCACTCACTTGTCTACCTGTCAAGCTGTCACCTGTCAAGCTGACAGGTTGTCAAGCCTTGTCACGCCTCACTGACTGACTTGACAGGTGACAACAATGCACCACATGTCAGAGTGTCACTCACTTGTCTACCTGTCAAGCTGTCACCTGTCAAGCTGACAGGTTGTCAAGCCTTGTCACGCCTCACTGACTGACTTGACAGGTGACAACAATGCACCACATGTCAGAGTGTCACTCACTTGTCTACCTGTCAAGCTGTCACCTGTCAAGCTGACAGGTTGTCAAGCCTTGTCACGCCTCACTGACTGACTTGACAGGTGACAACAATGCACCACATGTCAGAGTGTCACTCACTTGTCTACCTGTCAAGCTGTCACCTGTCAAGCTGACAGGTTGTCAAGCCTTGTCACGCCTCACTGACTGACTTGACAGGTGACAACAATGCACCACATGTCAGAGTGTCACTCACTTGTCTACCTGTCAAGCTGTCACCTGTCAAGCTGACAGGTTGTCAAGCCTTGTCACGCCTCACTGACTGACTTGACAGGTGACAACAATGCACCACATGTCAGAGTGTCACTCACTTGTCTACCTGTCAAGCTGTCACCTGTCAAGCTGACAGGTTGTCAAGCCTTGTCACGCCTCACTGACTGACTTGACAGGTGACAACAATGCACCACATGTCAGAGTGTCACTCACTTGTCTACCTGTCAAGCTGTCACCTGTCAAGCTGACAGGTTGTCAAGCCTTGTCACGCCTCACTGACTGACTTGACAGGTGACAACAATGCACCACATGTCAGAGTGTCACTCACTTGTCTACCTGTCAAGCTGTCACCTGTCAAGCTGACAGGTTGTCAAGCCTTGTCACGCCTCACTGACTGACTTGACAGGTGACAACAATGCACCACATGTCAGAGTGTCACTCACTTGTCTACCTGTCAAGCTGTCACCTGTCAAGCTGACAGGTTGTCAAGCCTTGTCACGCCTCACTGACTGACTTGACAGGTGACAACAATGCACCACATGTCAGAGTGTCACTCACTTGTCTACCTGTCAAGCTGTCACCTGTCAAGCTGACAGGTTGTCAAGCCTTGTCACGCCTCACTGACTGACTTGACAGGTGACAACAATGCACCACATGTCAGAGTGTCACTCACTTGTCTACCTGTCAAGCTGTCACCTGTCAAGCTGACAGGTTGTCAAGCCTTGTCACGCCTCACTGACTGACTTGACAGGTGACAACAATGCACCACATGTCAGAGTGTCACTCACTTGTCTACCTGTCAAGCTGTCACCTGTCAAGCTGACAGGTTGTCAAGCCTTGTCACGCCTCACTGACTGACTTGACAGGTGACAACAATGCACCACATGTCAGAGTGTCACTCACTTGTCTACCTGTCAAGCTGTCACCTGTCAAGCTGACAGGTTGTCAAGCCTTGTCACGCCTCACTGACTGACTTGACAGGTGACAACAATGCACCACATGTCAGAGTGTCACTCACTTGTCTACCTGTCAAGCTGTCACCTGTCAAGCTGACAGGTTGTCAAGCCTTGTCACGCCTCACTGACTGACTTGACAGGTGACAACAATGCACCACATGTCAGAGTGTCACTCACTTGTCTACCTGTCAAGCTGTCACCTGTCAAGCTGACAGGTTGTCAAGCCTTGTCACGCCTCACTGACTGACTTGACAGGTGACAACAATGCACCACATGTCAGAGTGTCACTCACTTGTCTACCTGTCAAGCTGTCACCTGTCAAGCTGACAGGTTGTCAAGCCTTGTCACGCCTCACTGACTGACTTGACAGGTGACAACAATGCACCACATGTCAGAGTGTCACTCACTTGTCTACCTGTCAAGCTGTCACCTGTCAAGCTGACAGGTTGTCAAGCCTTGTCACGCCTCACTGACTGACTTGACAGGTGACAACAATGCACCACATGTCAGAGTGTCACTCACTTGTCTACCTGTCAAGCTGTCACCTGTCAAGCTGACAGGTTGTCAAGCCTTGTCACGCCTCACTGACTGACTTGACAGGTGACAACAATGCACCACATGTCAGAGTGTCACTCACTTGTCTACCTGTCAAGCTGTCACCTGTCAAGCTGACAGGTTGTCAAGCCTTGTCACGCCTCACTGACTGACTTGACAGGTGACAACAATGCACCACATGTCAGAGTGTCACTCACTTGTCTACCTGTCAAGCTGTCACCTGTCAAGCTGACAGGTTGTCAAGCCTTGTCACGCCTCACTGACTGACTTGACAGGTGACAACAATGCACCACATGTCAGAGTGTCACTCACTTGTCTACCTGTCAAGCTGTCACCTGTCAAGCTGACAGGTTGTCAAGCCTTGTCACGCCTCACTGACTGACTTGACAGGTGACAACAATGCACCACATGTCAGAGTGTCACTCACTTGTCTACCTGTCAAGCTGTCACCTGTCAAGCTGACAGGTTGTCAAGCCTTGTCACGCCTCACTGACTGACTTGACAGGTGACAACAATGCACCACATGTCAGAGTGTCACTCACTTGTCTACCTGTCAAGCTGTCACCTGTCAAGCTGACAGGTTGTCAAGCCTTGTCACGCCTCACTGACTGACTTGACAGGTGACAACAATGCACCACATGTCAGAGTGTCACTCACTTGTCTACCTGTCAAGCTGTCACCTGTCAAGCTGACAGGTTGTCAAGCCTTGTCACGCCTCACTGACTGACTTGACAGGTGACAACAATGCACCACATGTCAGAGTGTCACTCACTTGTCTACCTGTCAAGCTGTCACCTGTCAAGCTGACAGGTTGTCAAGCCTTGTCACGCCTCACTGACTGACTTGACAGGTGACAACAATGCACCACATGTCAGAGTGTCACTCACTTGTCTACCTGTCAAGCTGTCACCTGTCAAGCTGACAGGTTGTCAAGCCTTGTCACGCCTCACTGACTGACTTGACAGGTGACAACAATGCACCACATGTCAGAGTGTCACTCACTTGTCTACCTGTCAAGCTGTCACCTGTCAAGCTGACAGTGTGTCAAGCCTTGTCACGCCTCACTGACTGACTTGACAGGTGACAACAATGCACCACATGTCAGAGTGTCACTCACTTGTCTACCTGTCAAGCTGTCACCTGTCAAGCTGACAGGTTGTCAAGCCTTGTCACGCCTCACTGACTGACTTGACAGGTGACAACAATGCACCACATGTCAGAGTGTCACTCACTTGTCTACCTGTCAAGCTGTCACCTGTCAAGCTGACAGGTTGTCAAGCCTTGTCACGCCTCACTGACTGACTTGACAGGTGACAACAATGCACCACATGTCAGAGTGTCACTCACTTGTCTACTGTCAAGCTGTCACCTGTCAAGCTGACAGGTTGTCAAGCCTTGTCACGCCTCACTGACTGACTTGACAGGTGACAACAATGCACCACATGTCAGAGTGTCACTCACTTGTCTACCTGTCAAGCTGTCACCTGTCAAGCTGACAGTGTGTCAAGCCTTGTCACGCCTCACTGACTGACTTGACAGGTGACAACAATGCACCACATGTCAGAGTGTCACTCACTTGTCTACCTGTCAAGCTGTCACCTGTCAAGCTGACAGGTTGTCAAGCCTTGTCACGCCTCACTGACTGACTTGACAGGTGACAACAATGCACCACATGTCAGAGGTCACTCACTTGTCTACCTGTCAAG
>MRSW03000138.1:0-22003 GCA_001923025.3 Taenia multiceps | reverse complement strand
CTACCTGTCAAGCTGTCACCTGTCACGCTGACAGTGTCAAGCCTTGTCACGCCTCACTGACTGACTTGACAGGTGACACAATGCACCACATGTCAGTGTCACTCTTGTCTACCTGTCAAGCTGTCACCTGTCAAGCTGACAGGTTGTCAGCCTTGTCACGCCTCACTGACTGACTTGACAGGTGACAACATGCACCACATGTCAGAGTGTCACTCACTTGTCTACCTG
Source organism: Taenia multiceps (assembly GCA_001923025.3). NCBI lineage: Eukaryota > Metazoa > Platyhelminthes > Cestoda > Cyclophyllidea > Taeniidae > Taenia > Taenia multiceps. The sequence continues at coordinate 21,775 of MRSW03000138.1, read as the reverse complement.
TCAAGCTGTCACCTGTCAAGCTGACAGGTTGTCAAGCCTTGTCACGCCTCACTGACTGACTTGACAGGTGACAACAATGCACCACATGTCAGTGTCACTCACTTGTCTACCTGTCAAGCTGTCACCTGTCAAGCTGACAGGTTGTCAAGCCTTGTCACGCCTCACTGACTGACTTGACAGGTGACAACCATGCACCACATGTCAGAGTGTCACTCACTTGTCTACCTGTCAAGCTGTCACCTGTCAAGCTGACAGGTTGTCAAGCCTTGTCACGCCTCACTGACTGACTTGACAGGTGACAACAATGCACCACATGTCAGAGTGTCACTCACTTGTCTACCTGTCAAGCTGTCACCTGTCAAGCTGACAGGTTGTCAAGCCTTGTCACGCCTCACTGACTGACTTGACAGGTGACAACAATGCACCACATGTCAGAGTGTCACTCACTTGTCTACCTGTCAAGCTGTCACCTGTCAAGCTGACAGGTTGTCAAGCCTTGTCACGCCTCACTGACTGACTTGACAGGTGACAACAATGCACCACATGTCAGAGTGTCACTCACTTGTCTACCTGTCAAGCTGTCACCTGTCAAGCTGACAGGTTGTCAAGCCTTGTCACGCCTCACTGACTGACTTGACAGGTGACAACAATGCACCACATGTCAGAGTGTCACTCACTTGTCTACCTGTCAAGCTGTCACCTGTCAAGCTGACAGGTTGTCAAGCCTTGTCACGCCTCACTGACTGACTTGACAGGTGACAACAATGCACCACATGTCAGAGTGTCACTCACTTGTCTACCTGTCAAGCTGTCACCTGTCAAGCTGACAGGTTGTCAAGCCTTGTCACGCCTCACTGACTGACTTGACAGGTGACAACAATGCACCACATGTCAGAGTGTCACTCACTTGTCTACCTGTCAAGCTGTCACCTGTCAAGCTGACAGGTTGTCAAGCCTTGTCACGCCTCACTGACTGACTTGACAGGTGACACAATGCACCACATGTCAGAGTGTCACTCACTTGTCTACCTGTCAAGCTGTCACCTGTCAGCTGACAGGTTGTCAAGCCTTGTCACGCCTCCTGACTGACTGACTTGACAGGTGACAACAATGCACCACATGTCAGAGTGTCACTCACTTGTCTACCTGTCAAGCTGTCACCTGTCAAGCTGACAGGTTGTCAAGCCTTGTCACGCCTCACTGACTGACTTGACAGGTGACAACAATGCACCACATGTCAGAGTGTCACTCACTTGTCTACCTGTCAAGCTGTCACCTGTCAAGCTGACAGGTTGTCAAGCCTTGTCACGCCTCACTGACTGACTTGACAGGTGACAACAATGCACCACATGTCAGAGTGTCACTCACTTGTCTACCTGTCAAGCTGTCACCTGTCAAGCTGACAGGTTGTCAAGCCTTGTCACGCCTCACTGACTGACTTGACAGGTGACAACAATGCACCACATGTCAGAGTGTCACTCACTTGTCTACCTGTCAAGCTGTCACCTGTCAAGCTGACAGGTTGTCAAGCCTTGTCACGCCTCACTGACTGACTTGACAGGTGACAACAATGCACCACATGTCAGAGTGTCACTCACTTGTCTACCTGTCAAGCTGTCACCTGTCAAGCTGACAGGTTGTCAAGCCTTGTCACGCCTCACTGACTGACTTGACAGGTGACAACAATGCACCACATGTCAGAGTGTCACTCACTTGTCTACCTGTCAAGCTGTCACCTGTCAAGCTGACAGGTTGTCAAGCCTTGTCACGCCTCACTGACTGACTTGACAGGTGACAACAATGCACCACATGTCAGAGTGTCACTCACTTGTCTACCTGTCAAGCTGTCACCTGTCAAGCTGACAGGTTGTCAAGCCTTGTCACGCCTCACTGACTGACTTGACAGGTGACAACAATGCACCACATGTCAGAGTGTCACTCACTTGTCTACCTGTCAAGCTGTCACCTGTCAAGCTGACAGGTTGTCAAGCCTTGTCACGCCTCACTGACTGACTTGACAGGTGACACAATGCACCACATGTCAGAGTGTCACTCACTTGTCTACCTGTCAAGCTGTCACCTGTCAAGCTGACAGGTTGTCAAGCCTTGTCACGCCTCACTGACTGACTTGACAGGTGACAACAATGCACCACATGTCAGAGTGTCACTCACTTGTCTACCTGTCAAGCTGTCACCTGTCAAGCTGACAGGTTGTCAAGCCTTGTCACGCCTCACTGACTGACTTGACAGGTGACAACAATGCACCACATGTCAGAGTGTCACTCACTTGTCTACCTGTCAAGCTGTCACCTGTCAAGCTGACAGGTTGTCAAGCCTTGTCACGCCTCACTGACTGACTTGACAGGTGACAACAATGCACCACATGTCAGAGTGTCACTCACTTGTCTACCTGTCAAGCTGTCACCTGTCAAGCTGACAGGTTGTCAAGCCTTGTCACGCCTCACTGACTGACTTGACAGGTGACAACAATGCACCACATGTCAGAGTGTCACTCACTTGTCTACCTGTCAAGCTGTCACCTGTCAAGCTGACAGGTTGTCAAGCCTTGTCACGCCTCACTGACTGACTTGACAGGTGACAACAATGCACCACATGTCAGAGTGTCACTCACTTGTCTACCTGTCAAGCTGTCACCTGTCAAGCTGACAGGTTGTCAAGCCTTGTCACGCCTCACTGACTGACTTGACAGGTGACAACAATGCACCACATGTCAGAGTGTCACTCACTTGTCTACCTGTCAAGCTGTCACCTGTCAAGCTGACAGGTTGTCAAGCCTTGTCACGCCTCACTGACTGACTTGACAGGTGACAACAATGCACCACATGTCAGAGTGTCACTCACTTGTCTACCTGTCAAGCTGTCACCTGTCAAGCTGACAGGTTGTCAAGCCTTGTCACGCCTCACTGACTGACTTGACAGGTGACAACAATGCACCACATGTCAGAGTGTCACTCACTTGTCTACCTGTCAAGCTGTCACCTGTCAAGCTGACAGGTTGTCAAGCCTTGTCACGCCTCACTGACTGACTTGACAGGTGACAACAATGCACCACATGTCAGAGTGTCACTCACTTGTCTACCTGTCAAGCTGTCACCTGTCAAGCTGACAGGTTGTCAAGCCTTGTCACGCCTCACTGACTGACTTGACAGGTGACAACAATGCACCACATGTCAGAGTGTCACTCACTTGTCTACCTGTCAAGCTGTCACCTGTCAAGCTGACAGGTTGTCAAGCCTTGTCACGCCTCACTGACTGACTTGACAGGTGACAACAATGCACCACATGTCAGAGTGTCACTCACTTGTCTACCTGTCAAGCTGTCACCTGTCAAGCTGACAGGTTGTCAAGCCTTGTCACGCCTCACTGACTGACTTGACAGGTGACAACAATGCACCACATGTCAGAGTGTCACTCACTTGTCTACCTGTCAAGCTGTCACCTGTCAAGCTGACAGGTTGTCAAGCCTTGTCACGCCTCACTGACTGACTTGACAGGTGACAACAATGCACCACATGTCAGAGTGTCACTCACTTGTCTACCTGTCAAGCTGTCACCTGTCAAGCTGACAGGTTGTCAAGCCTTGTCACGCCTCACTAACTGACTTGACAGGTGACAACAATGCACCACATGTCAGAGTGTCACTCACTTGTCTACCTGTCAAGCTGTCACCTGTCAAGCTGACAGGTTGTCAAGCCTTGTCACGCCTCACTGACTGACTTGACAGGTGACAACAATGCACCACATGTCAGAGTGTCACTCACTTGTCTACCTGTCAAGCTGTCACCTGTCAAGCTGACAGGTTGTCAAGCCTTGTCACGCCTCACTGACTGACTTGACAGGTGACAACAATGCACCACATGTCAGAGTGTCACTCACTTGTCTACCTGTCAAGCTGTCACCTGTCAAGCTGACAGGTTGTCAAGCCTTGTCACGCCTCACTGACTGACTTGACAGGTGACAACAATGCACCACATGTCAGAGTGTCACTCACTTGTCTACCTGTCAAGCTGTCACCTGTCAAGCTGACAGGTTGTCAAGCCTTGTCACGCCTCACTGACTGACTTGACAGGTGACAACAATGCACCACATGTCAGAGTGTCACTCACTTGTCTACCTGTCAAGCTGTCACCTGTCAAGCTGACAGGTTGTCAAGCCTTGTCACGCCTCACTGACTGACTTGACAGGTGACAACAATGCACCACATGTCAGAGTGTCACTCACTTGTCTACCTGTCAAGCTGTCACCTGTCAAGCTGACAGGTTGTCAAGCCTTGTCACGCCTCACTGACTGACTTGACAGGTGACAACAATGCACCACATGTCAGAGTGTCACTCACTTGTCTACCTGTCAAGCTGTCACCTGTCAAGCTGACAGGTTGTCAAGCCTTGTCACGCCTCACTGACTGACTTGACAGGTGACAACAATGCACCACATGTCAGAGTGTCACTCACTTGTCTACCTGTCAAGCTGTCACCTGTCAAGCTGACAGGTTGTCAAGCCTTGTCACGCCTCACTGACTGACTTGACAGGTGACAACAATGCACCACATGTCAGAGTGTCACTCACTTGTCTACCTGTCAAGCTGTCACCTGTCAAGCTGACAGGTTGTCAAGCCTTGTCACGCCTCACTGACTGACTTGACAGGTGACAACAATGCACCACATGTCAGAGTGTCACTCACTTGTCTACCTGTCAAGCTGTCACCTGTCAAGCTGACAGGTTGTCAAGCCTTGTCACGCCTCACTGACTGACTTGACAGGTGACAACAATGCACCACATGTCAGAGTGTCACTCACTTGTCTACCTGTCAAGCTGTCACCTGTCAAGCTGACAGGTTGTCAAGCCTTGTCACGCCTCACTGACTGACTTGACAGGTGACAACAATGCACCACATGTCAGAGTGTCACTCACTTGTCTACCTGTCAAGCTGTCACCTGTCAAGCTGACAGGTTGTCAAGCCTTGTCACGCCTCACTGACTGACTTGACAGGTGACAACAATGCACCACATGTCAGAGTGTCACTCACTTGTCTACCTGTCAAGCTGTCACCTGTCAAGCTGACAGGTTGTCAAGCCTTGTCACGCCTCACTGACTGACTTGACAGGTGACAACAATGCACCACATGTCAGAGTGTCACTCACTTGTCTACCTGTCAAGCTGTCACCTGTCAAGCTGACAGGTTGTCAAGCCTTGTCACGCCTCACTGACTGACTTGACAGGTGACAACAATGCACCACATGTCAGAGTGTCACTCACTTGTCTACCTGTCAAGCTGTCACCTGTCAAGCTGACAGGTTGTCAAGCCTTGTCACGCCTCACTGACTGACTTGACAGGTGACAACAATGCACCACATGTCAGAGTGTCACTCACTTGTCTACCTGTCAAGCTGTCACCTGTCAAGCTGACAGGTTGTCAAGCCTTGTCACGCCTCACTGACTGACTTGACAGGTGACAACAATGCACCACATGTCAGAGTGTCACTCACTTGTCTACCTGTCAAGCTGTCACCTGTCAAGCTGACAGGTTGTCAAGCCTTGTCACGCCTCACTGACTGACTTGACAGGTGACAACAATGCACCACATGTCAGAGTGTCACTCACTTGTCTACCTGTCAAGCTGTCACCTGTCAAGCTGACAGGTTGTCAAGCCTTGTCACGCCTCACTGACTGACTTGACAGGTGACAACAATGCACCACATGTCAGAGTGTCACTCACTTGTCTACCTGTCAAGCTGTCACCTGTCAAGCTGACAGGTTGTCAAGCCTTGTCACGCCTCACTGACTGACTTGACAGGTGACAACAATGCACCACATGTCAGAGTGTCACTCACTTGTCTACCTGTCAAGCTGTCACCTGTCAAGCTGACAGGTTGTCAAGCCTTGTCACGCCTCACTGACTGACTTGACAGGTGACAACAATGCACCACATGTCAGAGTGTCACTCACTTGTCTACCTGTCAAGCTGTCACCTGTCAAGCTGACAGGTTGTCAAGCCTTGTCACGCCTCACTGACTGACTTGACAGGTGACAACAATGCACCACATGTCAGTGTCACTCACTTGTCTACCTGTCAAGCTGTCACCTGTCAAGCTGACAGGTTGTCAAGCCTTGTCACGCCTCACTGACTGACTTGACAGGTGACAAATGCACCACATGTCAGAGTGTCACTCACTTGTCTACCTGTCAAGCTGTCACCTGTCAAGCTGACAGGTTGTCAAGCCTTGTCACGCCTCACTGACTGACTTGACAGGTGACAACAATGCACCACATGTCAGAGTGTCACTCACTTGTCTACCTGTCAAGCTGTCACCTGTCAAGCTGACAGGTTGTCAAGCCTTGTCACGCCTCACTGACTGACTTGACAGGTGACAACAATGCACCACATGTCAGAGTGTCACTCACTTGTCTACCTGTCAAGCTGTCACCTGTCAAGCTGACAGGTTGTCAAGCCTTGTCACGCCTCACTGACTGACTTGACAGTGACAACAATGCACCACATGTCAGAGTGTCACTCACTTGTCTACCTGTCAAGCTGTCACCTGTCAAGCTGACAGGTTGTCAAGCCTTGTCACGCCTCACTGACTGACTTGACAGTGACAACAATGCACCACATGTCAGAGTGTCACTCACTTGTCTACCTGTCAAGCTGTCACCTGTCAAGCTGACAGGTTGTCAAGCCTTGTCACGCCTCACTGACTGACTTGACAGGTGACAACAATGCACCACATGTCAGAGTGTCACTCACTTGTCTACCTGTCAAGCTGTCACCTGTCAAGCTGACAGGTTGTCAAGCCTTGTCACGCCTCACTGACTGACTTGACAGGTGACAACAATGCACCACATGTCAGAGTGTCACTCACTTGTCTACCTGTCAAGCTGTCACCTGTCAAGCTGACAGGTTGTCAAGCCTTGTCACGCCTCACTGACTGACTTGACAGGTGACAATGCACCACATGTCAGAGTGTCACTCACTTGTCTACCTGTCAAGCTGTCACCTGTCAAGCTGACAGGTTGTCAAGCCTTGTCACGCCTCACTGACTGACTTGACAGGTGACAACAATGCACCACATGTCAGAGTGTCACTCACTTGTCTACCTGTCAAGCTGTCACCTGTCAAGCTGACAGGTTGTCAAGCCTTGTCACGCCTCACTGACTGACTTGACAGGTGACAACAATGCACCACATGTCAGAGTGTCACTCACTTGTCTACCTGTCAAGCTGTCACCTGTCAAGCTGACAGGTTGTCAAGCCTTGTCACGCCTCACTGACTGACTTGACAGGTGACAACAATGCACCACATGTCAGAGTGTCACTCACTTGTCTACCTGTCAAGCTGTCACCTGTCAAGCTGACAGGTTGTCAAGCCTTGTCACGCCTCACTGACTGACTTGACAGGTGACAACAATGCACCACATGTCAGTGTCACTCACTTGTCTACCTGTCAAGCTGTCACCTGTCAAGCTGACAGGTTGTCAAGCCTTGTCACGCCTCACTGACTGACTTGACAGGTGACAACAATGCACCACATGTCAGAGTGTCACTCACTTGTCTACCTGTCAAGCTGTCACCTGTCAAGCTGACAGGTTGTCAAGCCTTGTCACGCCTCACTGACTGACTTGACAGTGACAACATGCACCACATGTCAGAGTGTCACTCACTTGTCTACCTGTCAAGCTGTCACCTGTCAAGCTGACAGGTTGTCAAGCCTTGTCACGCCTCACTGACTGACTTGACAGGTGACAACAATGCACCACATGTCAGAGTGTCACTCACTTGTCTACCTGTCAAGCTGTCACCTGTCAAGCTGACAGGTTGTCAAGCCTTGTCACGCCTCACTGACTGACTTGACAGGTGACAACAATGCACCACATGTCAGAGTGTCACTCACTTGTCTACCTGTCAAGCTGTCACCTGTCAAGCTGACAGGTTGTCAAGCCTTGTCACGCCTCACTGACTGACTTGACAGGTGACAACAATGCACCACATGTCAGAGTGTCACTCACTTGTCTACCTGTCAAGCTGTCACCTGTCAAGCTGACAGGTTGTCAAGCCTTGTCACGCCTCACTGACTGACTTGACAGTGACAACAATGCACCACATGTCAGAGTGTCACTCACTTGTCTACCTGTCAAGCTGTCACCTGTCAAGCTGACAGGTTGTCAAGCCTTGTCACGCCTCACTGACTGACTTGACAGGTGACAACAATGCACCACATGTCAGAGTGTCACTCACTTGTCTACCTGTCAAGCTGTCACCTGTCAAGCTGACAGGTTGTCAAGCCTTGTCACGCCTCACTGACTGACTTGACAGGTGACAACAATGCACCACATGTCAGAGTGTCACTCACTTGTCTACCTGTCAAGCTGTCACCTGTCAAGCTGACAGGTTGTCAAGCCTTGTCACGCCTCACTGACTGACTTGACAGGTGACAACAATGCACCACATGTCAGAGTGTCACTCACTTGTCTACCTGTCAAGCTGTCACCTGTCAAGCTGACAGGTTGTCAAGCCTTGTCACGCCTCACTGACTGACTTGACAGGTGACAACAATGCACCACATGTCAGAGTGTCACTCACTTGTCTACCTGTCAAGCTGTCACCTGTCAAGCTGACAGGTTGTCAAGCCTTGTCACGCCTCACTGACTGACTTGACAGGTGACAACAATGCACCACATGTCAGAGTGTCACTCACTTGTCTACCTGTCAAGCTGTCACCTGTCAAGCTGACAGGTTGTCAAGCCTTGTCACGCCTCACTGACTGACTTGACAGGTGACAACATGCACCACATGTCAGAGTGTCACTCACTTGTCTACCTGTCAAGCTGTCACCTGTCAAGCTGACAGGTTGTCAAGCCTTGTCACGCCTCTCACTGACTGACTTGACAGTGACACAATGCACCACATGTCAGAGTGTCACTCACTTGTCTACCTGTCAAGCTGTCACCTGTCAAGCTGACAGGTTGTCAAGCCTTGTCACGCCTCACTGACTGACTTGACAGGTGACAACAATGCACCACATGTCAGAGTGTCACTCACTTGTCTACCTGTCAAGCTGTCACCTGTCAAGCTGACAGGTTGTCAAGCCTTGTCACGCCTCACTGACTGACTTGACAGGTGACAACATGCACCACATGTCAGAGTGTCACTCACTTGTCTACCTGTCAAGCTGTCACCTGTCAAGCTGACAGGTTGTCAAGCCTTGTCACGCCTCACTGACTGACTTGACAGGTGACAACAATGCACCACATGTCAGAGTGTCACTCACTTGTCTACCTGTCAAGCTGTCACCTGTCAAGCTGACAGGTTGTCAAGCCTTGTCACGCCTCACTGACTGACTTGACAGGTGACAACAATGCACCACATGTCAGAGTGTCACTCACTTGTCTACCTGTCAAGCTGTCACCTGTCAAGCTGACAGGTTGTCAAGCCTTGTCACGCCTCACTGACTGACTTGACAGGTGACAACAATGCACCACATGTCAGAGTGTCACTCACTTGTCTACCTGTCAAGCTGTCACCTGTCAAGCTGACAGGTTGTCAAGCCTTGTCACGCCTCACTGACTGACTTGACAGGTGACAACAATGCACCACATGTCAGAGTGTCACTCACTTGTCTACCTGTCAAGCTGTCACCTGTCAAGCTGACAGGTTGTCAAGCCTTGTCACGCCTCACTGACTGACTTGACAGGTGACAACAATGCACCACATGTCAGAGTGTCACTCACTTGTCTACCTGTCAAGCTGTCACCTGTCAAGCTGACAGGTTGTCAAGCCTTGTCACGCCTCACTGACTGACTTGACAGGTGACAACAATGCACCACATGTCAGAGTGTCACTCACTTGTCTACCTGTCAAGCTGTCACCTGTCAAGCTGACAGGTTGTCAAGCCTTGTCACGCCTCACTGACTGACTTGACAGGTGACAACAATGCACCACATGTCAGAGTGTCACTCACTTGTCTACCTGTCAAGCTGTCACCTGTCAAGCTGACAGGTTGTCAAGCCTTGTCACGCCTCACTGACTGACTTGACAGGTGACAACAATGCACCACATGTCAGAGTGTCACTCACTTGTCTACCTGTCAAGCTGTCACCTGTCAAGCTGACAGGTTGTCAAGCCTTGTCACGCCTCACTGACTGACTTGACAGGTGACAACAATGCACCACATGTCAGAGTGTCACTCACTTGTCTACCTGTCAAGCTGTCACCTGTCAAGCTGACAGGTTGTCAAGCCTTGTCACGCCTCACTGACTGACTTGACAGGTGACAACAATGCACCACATGTCAGAGTGTCACTCACTTGTCTACCTGTCAAGCTGTCACCTGTCAAGCTGACAGGTTGTCAAGCCTTGTCACGCCCACTGACTGACTTGACAGGTGACAACAATGCACCACATGTCAGAGTGTCACTCACTTGTCTACCTGTCAAGCTGTCACCTGTCAAGCTGACAGGTTGTCAAGCCTTGTCACGCCTCTCACTGACTGACTTGACAGGTGACAACAATGCACCACATGTCAGAGTGTCACTCACTTGTCTACCTGTCAAGCTGTCACCTGTCAAGCTAACAGGTTGTCAAGCCTTGTCACGCCTCACTGACTGACTTGACAGGTGACAACAATGCACCACATGTCAGAGTGTCACTCACTTGTCTACCTGTCAAGCTGTCACCTGTCAAGCTGACAGGTTGTCAAGCCTTGTCACGCCTCACTGACTGACTTGACAGTGACAACAATGCACCACATGTCAGAGTGTCACTCACTTGTCTACCTGTCAAGCTGTCACCTGTCAAGCTGACAGGTTGTCAAGCCTTGTCACGCCTCACTGACCGACTTGACAGGTGACAACAATGCACCACATGTCAGAGTGTCACTCACTTGTCTACCTGTCAAGCTGTCACCTGTCAAGCTGACAGGTTGTCAAGCCTTGTCACGCCTCACTGACTGACTTGACAGGTGACAACAATGCACCACATGTCAGAGTGTCACTCACTTGTCTACCTGTCAAGCTGTCACCTGTCAAGCTGACAGGTTGTCAAGCCTTGTCACGCCTCACTGACTGACTTGACAGGTGACAACAATGCACCACATGTCAGAGTGTCACTCACTTGTCTACCTGTCAAGCTGTCACCTGTCAAGCTGACAGGTTGTCAAGCCTTGTCACGCCTCACTGACTGACTTGACAGGTGACAACAATGCACCACATGTCAGAGTGTCACTCACTTGTCTACCTGTCAAGCTGTCACCTGTCAAGCTGACAGGTTGTCAAGCCTTGTCACGCCTCACTGACTGACTTGACAGGTGACAACAATGCACCACATGTCAGAGTGTCACTCACTTGTCTACCTGTCAAGCTGTCACCTGTCAAGCTGACAGGTTGTCAAGCCTTGTCACGCCTCACTGACTGACTTGACAGGTGACAACATGCACCACATGTCAGAGTGTCACTCACTTGTCTACCTGTCAAGCTGTCACCTGTCAAGCTGACAGGTTGTCAAGCCTTGTCACGCCTCACTGACTGACTTGACAGGTGACAACAATGCACCACATGTCAGAGTGTCACTCACTTGTCTACCTGTCAAGCTGTCACCTGTCAAGCTGACAGGTTGTCAAGCCTTGTCACGCCTCACTGACTGACTTGACAGGTGACAACAATGCACCACATGTCAGAGTGTCACTCACTTGTCTACCTGTCAAGCTGTCACCTGTCAAGCTGACAGGTTGTCAAGCCTTGTCACGCCTCACTGACTGACTTGACAGGTGACAACAATGCACCACATGTCAGAGTGTCACTCACTTGTCTACCTGTCAAGCTGTCACCTGTCAAGCTGACAGGTTGTCAAGCCTTGTCACGCCTCACTGACTGACTTGACATCTGACAACAATGCACCACATGTCAGAGTGTCACTCACTTGTCTACCTGTCAAGCTGTCACCTGTCAAGCTGACAGGTTGTCAAGCCTTGTCACGCCTCACTGACTGACTTGACAGGTGACAACAATGCACCACATGTCAGAGTGTCACTCACTTGTCTACCTGTCAAGCTGTCACCTGTCAAGCTGACAGGTTGTCAAGCCTTGTCACGCCTCACTGACTGACTTGACAGGTGACAACAATGCACCACATGTCAGAGTGTCACTCACTTGTCTACCTGTCAAGCTGTCACCTGTCAAGCTGACAGGTTGTCAAGCCTTGTCACGCCTCACTGACTGACTTGACAGGTGACAACAATGCACCACATGTCAGAGTGTCACTCACTTGTCTACCTGTCAAGCTGTCACCTGTCAAGCTGACAGGTTGTCAAGCCTTGTCACGCCTCACTGACTGACTTGACAGGTGACAACAATGCACCACATGTCAGAGTGTCACTCACTTGTCTACCTGTCAAGCTGTCACCTGTCAAGCTGACAGGTTGTCAAGCCTTGTCACGCCTCACTGACTGACTTGACAGTGACAACAATGCACCACATGTCAGAGTGTCACTCACTTGTCTACCTGTCAAGCTGTCACCTGTCAAGCTGACAGGTTGTCAAGCCTTGTCACGCCTCACTGACTGACTTGACAGGTGACAACAATGCACCACATGTCAGAGTGTCACTCACTTGTCTACCTGTCAAGCTGTCACCTGACAAGCTGACAGTTGTCAAGCCTTGTCACGCCTCACTGACCGACTTGACAGGTGACAACAATGCACCACATGTCAGAGTGTCACTCACTTGTCTACCTGTCAAGCTGTCACCTGTCAAGCTGACAGGTTGTCAAGCCTTGTCACGCCTCACTGACTGACTTGACAGGTGACAACAATGCACCACATGTCAGAGTGTCACTCACTTGTCTACCTGTCAAGCTGTCACCTGTCAAGCTGACAGGTTGTCAAGCCTTGTCACGCCTCACTGACTGACTTGACAGGTGACAACAATGCACCACATGTCAGAGTGTCACTCACTTGTCTACCTGTCAAGCTGTCACCTGTCAAGCTGACAGGTTGTCAAGCCTTGTCACGCCTCACTGACTGACTTGACAGGTGACAACAATGCACCACATGTCAGAGTGTCACTCACTTGTCTACCTGTCAAGCTGTCACCTGTCAAGCTGACAGGTTGTCAAGCCTTGTCACGCCTCACTCACTGACTGACTTGACAGGTGACAACAATGCACCACATGTCAGAGTGTCACTCACTTGTCTACCTGTCAAGCTGTCACCTGTCAAGCTGACAGGTTGTCAAGCCTTGTCACGCCTCACTGACTGACTTGACAGGTGACAACAATGCACCACATGTCAGAGTGTCACTCACTTGTCTACCTGTCAAGCTGTCACCTGTCAAGCTGACAGGTTGTCAAGCCTTGTCACGCCTCACTGACTGACTTGACAGGTGACAACAATGCACCACATGTCAGAGTGTCACTCACTTGTCTACCTGTCAAGCTGTCACCTGTCAAGCTGACAGGTTGTCAAGCCTTGTCACGCCACTGACTGACTTGACAGGTGACAACAATGCACCACATGTCAGAGTGTCACTCACTTGTCTACCTGTCAAGCTGTCACCTGTCAAGCTGACAGGTTGTCAAGCCTTGTCACGCCTCACTGACTGACTTGACAGGTGACAACAATGCACCACATGTCAGAGTGTCACTCACTTGTCTACCTGTCAAGCTGTCACCTGTCAAGCTGACAGGTTGTCAAGCCTTGTCACGCCTCACTGACTGACTTGACAGGTGACAACAATGCACCACATGTCAGAGTGTCACTCACTTGTCTACCTGTCAAGCTGTCACCTGTCAAGCTGACAGGTTGTCAAGCCTTGTCACGCCTCACTGACTGACTTGACAGGTGACAACAATGCACCACATGTCAGAGTGTCACTCACTTGTCTACCTGTCAAGCTGTCACCTGTCAAGCTGACAGGTTGTCAAGCCTTGTCACGCCTCTCACTGACTGACTTGACAGGTGACAACAATGCACCACATGTCAGAGTGTCACTCACTTGTCTACCTGTCAAGCTGTCACCTGTCAAGCTGACAGGTTGTCAAGCCTTGTCACGCCTCACTGACTGACTTGACAGGTGACAACAATGCACCACATGTCAGAGTGTCACTCACTTGTCTACCTGTCAAGCTGTCACCTGTCAAGCTGACAGGTTGTCAAGCCTTGTCACGCCTCACTGACTGACTTGACAGGTGACAACAATGCACCACATGTCAGAGTGTCACTCACTTGTCTACCTGTCAAGCTGTCACCTGTCAAGCTGACAGGTTGTCAAGCCTTGTCACGCCTCACTGACTGACTTGACAGGTGACAACAATGCACCACATGTCAGAGTGTCACTCACTTGTCTACCTGTCAAGCTGTCACCTGTCAAGCTGACAGGTTGTCAAGCCTTGTCACGCCTCACTGACTGACTTGACAGGTGACAACAATGCACCACATGTCAGAGTGTCACTCACTTGTCTACCTGTCAAGCTGTCACCTGTCAAGCTGACAGGTTGTCAAGCCTTGTCACGCCTCACTGACTGACTTGACAGGTGACAACAATGCACCACATGTCAGAGTGTCACTCACTTGTCTACCTGTCAAGCTGTCACCTGTCAAGCTGACAGGTTGTCAAGCCTTGTCACGCCTCACTGACTGACTTGACAGGTGACAACAATGCACCACATGTCAGAGTGTCACTCACTTGTCTACCTGTCAAGCTGTCACCTGTCAAGCTGACAGGTTGTCAAGCCTTGTCACGCCTCACTGACTGACTTGACAGGTGACAACAATGCACCACATGTCAGAGTGTCACTCACTTGTCTACCTGTCAAGCTGTCACCTGTCAAGCTGACAGGTTGTCAAGCCTTGTCACGCCTCACTGACTGACTTGACAGGTGACAACAATGCACCACATGTCAGAGTGTCACTCACTTGTCTACCTGTCAAGCTGTCACCTGTCAAGCTGACAGGTTGTCAAGCCTTGTCACGCCTCACTGACTGACTTGACAGTGACAACAATGCACCACATGTCAGAGTGTCACTCACTTGTCTACCTGTCAAGCTGTCACCTGTCAAGCTGACAGGTTGTCAAGCCTTGTCACGCCTCACTGACTGACTTGACAGGTGACAACAATGCACCACATGTCAGAGTGTCACTCACTTGTCTACCTGTCAAGCTGTCACCTGTCAAGCTGACAGGTTGTCAAGCCTTGTCACGCCTCACTGACTGACTTGACAGGTGACAACAATGCACCACATGTCAGAGTGTCACTCACTTGTCTACCTGTCAAGCTGTCACCTGTCAAGCTGACAGGTTGTCAAGCCTTGTCACGCCTCACTGACTGACTTGACAGGTGACAACAATGCACCACATGTCAGAGTGTCACTCACTTGTCTACCTGTCAAGCTGTCACCTGTCAAGCTGACAGGTTGTCAAGCCTTGTCACGCCTCACTGACTGACTTGACAGGTGACAACAATGCACCACATGTCAGAGTGTCACTCACTTGTCTACCTGTCAAGCTGTCACCTGTCAAGCTGACAGGTTGTCAAGCCTTGTCACGCCTCACTGACTGACTTGACAGGTGACAACAATGCACCACATGTCAGAGTGTCACTCACTTGTCTACCTGTCAAGCTGTCACCTGTCAAGCTGACAGGTTGTCAAGCCTTGTCACGCCTCACTGACTGACTTGACAGGTGACAACAATGCACCACATGTCAGAGTGTCACTCACTTGTCTACCTGTCAAGCTGTCACCTGTCAAGCTGACAGGTTGTCAAGCCTTGTCACGCCTCACTGACTGACTTGACAGGTGACAACAATGCACCACATGTCAGAGTGTCACTCACTTGTCTACCTGTCAAGCTGTCACCTGTCAAGCTGACAGGTTGTCAAGCCTTGTCACGCCTAACTCACTGACTTGACAGGTGACAACAATGCACCACATGTCAGAGTGTCACTCACTTGTCTACCTGTCAAGCTGTCACCTGTCAAGCTGACAGGTTGTCAAGCCTTGTCACGCCTCACTGACTGACTTGACAGGTGACAACAATGCACCACATGTCAGAGTGTCACTCACTTGTCTACCTGTCAAGCTGTCACCTGTCAAGCTGACAGGTTGTCAAGCCTTGTCACGCCTCACTGACTGACTTGACAGGTGACAACAATGCACCACATGTCAGAGTGTCACTCACTTGTCTACCTGTCAAGCTGTCACCTGTCAAGCTGACAGGTTGTCAAGCCTTGTCACGCCTCACTGACTGACTTGACAGGTGACAACAATGCACCACATGTCAGAGTGTCACTCACTTGTCTACCTGTCAAGCTGTCACCTGTCAAGCTGACAGGTTGTCAAGCCTTGTCACGCCTCACTGACTGACTTGACAGTGACAACAATGCACCACATGTCAGAGTGTCACTCACTTGTCTACCTGTCAAGCTGTCACCTGTCAAGCTGACAGGTTGTCAAGCCTTGTCACGCCTCACTGACTGACTTGACAGGTGACAACAATGCACCACATGTCAGAGTGTCACTCACTTGTCTACCTGTCAAGCTGTCACCTGTCAAGCTGACAGGTTGTCAAGCCTTGTCACGCCTCACTGACTGACTTGACAGGTGACAACAATGCACCACATGTCAGAGTGTCACTCACTTGTCTACCTGTCAAGCTGTCACCTGTCAAGCTGACAGGTTGTCAAGCCTTGTCACGCCTCACTGACTGACTTGACAGGTGACAACAATGCACCACATGTCAGAGTGTCACTCACTTGTCTACCTGTCAAGCTGTCACCTGTCAAGCTGACAGGTTGTCAAGCCTTGTCACGCCTCACTGACTGACTTGACAGGTGACAACAATGCACCACATGTCAGAGTGTCACTCACTTGTCTACCTGTCAAGCTGTCACCTGTCAAGCTGACAGGTTGTCAAGCCTTGTCACGCCTCACTGACTGACTTGACAGGTGACAACAATGCACCACATGTCAGAGTGTCACTCACTTGTCTACCTGTCAAGCTGTCACCTGTCAAGCTGACAGGTTGTCAAGCCTTGTCACGCCTCACTGACTGACTTGACAGGTGACAACAATGCACCACATGTCAGAGTGTCACTCACTTGTCTACCTGTCAAGCTGTCACCTGTCAAGCTGACAGGTTGTCAAGCCTTGTCACGCCTCACTGACTGACTTGACAGGTGACAACAATGCACCACATGTCAGAGTGTCACTCACTTGTCTACCTGTCAAGCTGTCACCTGTCAAGCTGACAGGTTGTCAAGCCTTGTCACGCCTCACTGACTGACTTGACAGGTGACAACAATGCACCACATGTCAGAGTGTCACTCACTTGTCTACCTGTCAAGCTGTCACCTGTCAAGCTGACAGGTTGTCAAGCCTTGTCACGCCTCACTGACTGACTTGACAGGTGACAACAATGCACCACATGTCAGAGTGTCACTCACTTGTCTACCTGTCAAGCTGTCACCTGTCAAGCTGACAGGTTGTCAAGCCTTGTCACGCCTCACTGACTGACTTGACAGGTGACAACAATGCACCACATGTCAGAGTGTCACTCACTTGTCTACCTGTCAAGCTGTCACCTGTCAAGCTGACAGGTTGTCAAGCCTTGTCACGCCTCACTGACTGACTTTGACAGGTGACAACAATGCACCACATGTCAGAGTGTCACTCACTTGTCTACCTGTCAAGCTGTCACCTGTCAAGCTGACAGGTTGTCAAGCCTTGTCACGCCTCACTGACTGACTTGACAGGTGACAACAATGCACCACATGTCAGAGTGTCACTCACTTGTCTACCTGTCAAGCTGTCACCTGTCAAGCTGACAGGTTGTCAAGCCTTGTCACGCCTCACTGACTGACTTGACAGGTGACAACAATGCACCACATGTCAGAGTGTCACTCACTTGTCTACCTGTCAAGCTGTCACCTGTCAAGCTGACAGGTTGTCAAGCCTTGTCACGCCTCACTGACTGACTTGACAGGTGACAACAATGCACCACATGTCAGAGTGTCACTCACTTGTCTACCTGTCAAGCTGTCACCTGTCAAGCTGACAGGTTGTCAAGCCTTGTCACGCCTCACTGACTGACTTGACAGGTGACAACAATGCACCACATGTCAGAGTGTCACTCACTTGTCTACCTGTCAAGCTGTCACCTGTCAAGCTGACAGGTTGTCAAGCCTTGTCACGCCTCACTGACTGACTTGACAGGTGACAACAATGCACCACATGTCAGAGTGTCACTCACTTGTCTACCTGTCAAGCTGTCACCTGTCAAGCTGACAGGTTGTCAAGCCTTGTCACGCCTCACTGACTGACTTGACAGGTGACAACAATGCACCACATGTCAGAGTGTCACTCACTTGTCTACCTGTCAAGCTGTCACCTGTCAAGCTGACAGGTTGTCAAGCCTTGTCACGCCTCACTGACTGACTTGACAGGTGACAACAATGCACCACATGTCAGAGTGTCACTCACTTGTCTACCTGTCAAGCTGTCACCTGTCAAGCTGACAGGTTGTCAAGCCTTGTCACGCCTCACTGACTGACTTGACAGGTGACAACAATGCACCACATGTCAGAGTGTCACTCACTTGTCTACCTGTCAAGCTGTCACCTGTCAAGCTGACAGGTTGTCAAGCCTTGTCACGCCTCACTGACTGACTTGACAGGTGACAACAATGCACCACATGTCAGAGTGTCACTCACTTGTCTACCTGTCAAGCTGTCACCTGTCAAGCTGACAGGTTGTCAAGCCTTGTCACGCCTCACTGACTGACTTGACAGGTGACAACAATGCACCACATGTCAGAGTGTCACTCACTTGTCTACCTGTCAAGCTGTCACCTGTCAAGCTGACAGGTTGTCAAGCCTTGTCACGCCTCACTGACTGACTTGACAGGTGACAACAATGCACCACATGTCAGAGTGTCACTCACTTGTCTACCTGTCAAGCTGTCACCTGTCAAGCTGACAGGTTGTCAAGCCTTGTCACGCCTCACTGACTGACTTGACAGGTGACAACAATGCACCACATGTCAGAGTGTCACTCACTTGTCTACCTGTCAAGCTGTCACCTGTCAAGCTGACAGGTTGTCAAGCCTTGTCACGCCTCACTGACTGACTTGACAGGTGACAACAATGCACCACATGTCAGAGTGTCACTCACTTGTCTACCTGTCAAGCTGTCACCTGTCAAGCTGACAGGTTGTCAAGCCTTGTCACGCCTCACTGACTGACTTGACAGGTGACAACAATGCACCACATGTCAGAGTGTCACTCACTTGTCTACCTGTCAAGCTGTCACCTGTCAAGCTGACAGGTTGTCAAGCCTTGTCACGCCTCACTGACTGACTTGACAGGTGACAACAATGCACCACATGTCAGAGTCACTCACTTGTCTACCTGTCAAGCTGTCACCTGTCAAGCTGACAGGTTGTCAAGCCTTGTCACGCCTCACTGACTGACTTGACAGGTGACAACAATGCACCACATGTCAGAGTGTCACTCACTTGTCTACCTGTCAAGCTGTCACCTGTCAAGCTGACAGGTTGTCAAGCCTTGTCACGCCTCACTGACTGACTTGACAGGTGACAACAATGCACCACATGTCAGAGTGTCACTCACTTGTCTACCTGTCAAGCTGTCACCTGTCAAGCTGACAGGTTGTCAAGCCTTGTCACGCCTCACTGACTGACTTGACAGGTACAACAATGCACCACATGTCAGAGTGTCACTCACTTGTCTACCTGTCAAGCTGTCACCTGTCAAGCTGACAGGTTGTCAAGCCTTGTCACGCCTCACTGACTGACTTGACAGGTGACAACAATGCACCACATGTCAGAGTGTCACTCACTTGTCTACCTGTCAAGCTGTCACCTGTCAAGCTGACAGGTTGTCAAGCCTTGTCACGCCTCACTGACTGACTTGACAGTGACAACAATGCACCACATGTCAGAGTGTCACTCACTTGTCTACCTGTCAAGCTGTCACCTGTCAACTGACAGGTTGTCAAGCCTTGTCACGCCTCACTGACTGACTTGACAGGTGACACAATGCACCACATGTCAGAGTGTCACTCACTTGTCTACCTGTCAAGCTGTCACCTGTCAAGCTGACAGGTTGTCAAGCCTTGTCACGCCTCACTGACTGACTTGACAGGTGACAACAATGCACCACATGTCAGAGTGTCACTCACTTGTCTACCTGTCAAGCTGTCACCTGTCAAGCTGACAGGTTGTCAAGCCTTGTCACGCCTCACTGACTGACTTGACAGGTGACAACAATGCACCACATGTCAGAGTGTCACTCACTTGTCTACCTGTCAAGCTGTCACCTGTCAAGCTGACAGGTTGTCAAGCCTTGTCACGCCTCACTGACTGACTTGACAGGTGACAACAATGCACCACATGTCGGAGTGTCACTCACTTGTCTACCTGTCAAGCTGTCACCTGTCAAGCTGACAGGTTGTCAAGCCTTGTCACGCCTCACTGACTGACTTGACAGGTGACAACAATGCACCACATGTCAGAGTGTCACTCACTTGTCTACCTGTCAAGCTGTCACCGTCAAGCTGACAGGTTGTCAAGCCTTGTCACGCCTCACTGACTGACTTGACAGGACAACAATGCACCACATGTCAGAGTGTCACTCACTTGTCTACCTGTCAAGCTGTCACCTGTCAAGCTGACAGGTTGTCAAGCCTTGTCACGCCTCACTGACTGACTTGACAGGACAACAATGCACCACATGTCAGAGTGTCACTCACTTGTCTACCTGTCAAGCTGTCACCTGTCAAGCTGACAGGTTGTCAAGCCTTGTCACGCCTCACTGACTGACTTGACAGGTGACAACAATGCACCACATGTCAGAGTGTCACTCACTTGTCTACCTGTCAAGCTGTCACCTGTCAAGCTGACAGGTTGTCAAGCCTTGTCCACGCCTCACTGACTGACTTGACAGGTGACAACAATGCACCACATGTCAGAGTGTCACTCACTTGTCTACCTGTCAAGCTGTCACCTGTCAAGCTGACAGGTTGTCAAGCCTTGTCACGCCTCACTGACTGACTTGACAGGTGACACAATGCACCACTGTCAGAGTGTCACTCACTTGTCTACCTGTCAAGCTGTCACCTGTCAAGCTGACAGGTTGTCAAGCCTTGTCACGCCTCACTGACTGACTTGACAGGTGACAACAATGCACCACATGTCAGAGTGTCACTCACTTGTCTACCTGTCAAGCTGTCACCTGTCAAGCTGACAGGTTCAAGCCTTGTCACGCCTCACTGACTGACTTGACAGGTGACAACAATGCACCACATGTCAGAGTGTCACTCACTTGTCTACCTGTCAAGCTGTCACCTGTCAAGCTGACAGGTTGTCAAGCCTTGTCACCCTCACTGACTGACTTGACAGTGACAACAATGCACCACATGTCAGAGTGTCACTCACTTGTCTACCTGTCAAGCTGTCACCTGTCAATGACAGGTTGTCAGCCTTGTCACGCCTCACTGACTGACTTGACAGTACAACACTGCACCACATGTCAGAGTGTCACTCACTTGTCTACCTGTCAAGCTGTCACCTGTCAAGCTGACAGTTGTCAACCTTGTCACGCCTCACTGACTGACTTGACAGGTGACAACATGCACCACATGTCAGAGTGTCACTCACTTGTCTACCTGTCAAGCTGTCACCTGTCAAGCTGACAGGTTGTCAAGCCTTGTCACGCCTCACTGACTGACTTGACAGGTGACAACAATGCAC
>MRSW03000137.1:0-20773 GCA_001923025.3 Taenia multiceps | reverse complement strand
ACAATGCACACATGTCAGAGTGTCACTCACTTGTCTACCTGTCAAGCTGTCACTGTCAAGCTGACAGGTTGTCAAGCCTTGTCACGCTCACTGACTGACTTGACAGGTGACAACAATGCACCACATGTCAGAGTGTCACTCATGTCTACCTGTCAAGCTGTCACCTGTCAAGCTGACAGGTTGTCAAGCCTTGTCACGCCTCACTGACTGACTTGACAGGTGACAACAATGCACCACATGTCAGAGTGTCACTCACTTGTCTACCTGTCAAGCTGTCACCTGTCAAGCTGACAGGTTGTCAAGCCTTGTCACGCCTCACTGACTGACTTGACAGGTGACAACAATGCACCACATGTCAGAGTGTCACTCACTGTCCTACCTGTCAAGCTGTCACCTGTCAAGCTGACAGGTTGTCAAGCCTTGTCACGCCTCACTGACTGACTTGACAGGTGACAACAATGCACCACATGTCAGAGTGTCACTCACTTGTCTACCTGTCAAGCTGTCACCTGTCAAGCTGACAGGTTGTCAAGCCTTGTCACGCCTCACTGACTGACTTGACAGGTGACAACAATGCACACATGTCAGAGTGTCACTCACTTGTCTACCTGTCAAGCTGTCACCTGTCAAGCTGACAGGTTGTCAAGCCTTGTCACGCCTCACTGACTGACTTGACAGGTGACAACAATGCACCACATGTCAGAGTGTCACTCACTTGTCTACCTGTCAAGCTGTCACCTGTCAAGCTGACAGGTTGTCAAGCCTTGTCACGCCTCACTGACTGACTTGACAGGTGACAACAATGCACCACATGTCAGAGTGTCACTCACTTGTCTACCTGTCAAGCTGTCACCTGTCAAGCTGACAGGTTGTCAAGCCTTGTCACGCCTCACTGACTGACTTGACAGGTGACAACAATGCACCACATGTCAGAGTGTCACTCACTTGTCTACCTGTCAAGCTGTCACCTGTCAAGCTGACAGGTTGTCAAGCCTTGTCACGCCTCACTGACTGACTTGACAGGTGACAACAATGCACCACATGTCAGAGTGTCACTCACTTGTCTACCTGTCAAGCTGTCACCTGTCAAGCTGACAGGTTGTCAAGCCTTGTCACGCCTCACTGACTGACTTGACAGGTGACAACAATGCACCACATGTCAGAGTGTCACTCACTTGTCTACCTGTCAAGCTGTCACCTGTCAAGCTGACAGGTTGTCAAGCCTTGTCACGCCTCACTGACTGACTTGACAGGTGACAACAATGCACCACATGTCAGAGTGTCACTCACTTGTCTACCTGTCAAGCTGTCACCTGTCAAGCTGACAGGTTGTCAAGCCTTGTCACGCCTCACTGACTGACTTGACAGGTGACAACAATGCACCACATGTCAGAGTGTCACTCACTTGTCTACCTGTCAAGCTGTCACCTGTCAAGCTGACAGGTTGTCAAGCCTTGTCACGCCTCACTGACTGATTGACAGGTGACAACAATGCACCACATGTCAGAGTGTCACTCACTTGTCTACCTGTCAAGCTGTCACCTGTCAAGCTGACAGGTTGTCAAGCCTTGTCACGCCTCACTGACTGACTTGACAGGTGACAACAATGCACCACATGTCAGAGTGTCACTCACTTGTCTACCTGTCAAGCTGTCACCTGTCAAGCTGACAGGTTGTCAAGCCTTGTCACGCCTCACTGACTGACTTGACAGGTGACAACAATGCACCACATGTCAGAGTGTCACTCACTTGTCTACCTGTCAAGCTGTCACCTGTCAAGCTGACAGGTTGTCAAGCCTTGTCACGCCTCACTGACTGACTTGACAGGTGACAACAATGCACCACATGTCAGAGTGTCACTCACTTGTCTACCTGTCAAGCTGTCACCTGTCAAGCTGACAGGTTGTCAAGCCTTGTCACGCCTCACTGACTGACTTGACAGGTGACAACAATGCACCACATGTCAGAGTGTCACTCACTTGTCTACCTGTCAAGCTGTCACCTGTCAAGCTGACAGGTTGTCAAGCCTTGTCACGCCTCACTGACTGACTTGACAGGTGACAACAATGCACCACATGTCAGAGTGTCACTCACTTGTCTACCTGTCAAGCTGTCACCTGTCAAGCTGACAGGTTGTCAAGCCTTGTCACGCCTCACTGACTGACTTGACAGGTGACAACAATGCACCACATGTCAGAGTGTCACTCACTTGTCTACCTGTCAAGCTGTCACCTGTCAAGCTGACAGGTTGTCAAGCCTTGTCACGCCTCACTGACTGACTTGACAGGTGACAACAATGCACCACATGTCAGAGTGTCACTCACTTGTCTACCTGTCAAGCTGTCACCTGTCAAGCTGACAGGTTGTCAAGCCTTGTCACGCCTCACTGACTGACTTGACAGGTGACAACAATGCACCACATGTCAGAGTGTCACTCACTTGTCTACCTGTCAAGCTGTCACCTGTCAAGCTGACAGGTTGTCAAGCCTTGTCACGCCTCACTGACTGACTTGACAGGTGACAACAATGCACCACATGTCAGAGTGTCACTCACTTGTCTACCTGTCAAGCTGTCACCTGTCAAGCTGACAGGTTGTCAAGCCTTGTCACGCCTCACTGACTGACTTGACAGGTGACAACAATGCACCACATGTCAGAGTGTCACTCACTTGTCTACCTGTCAAGCTGTCACCTGTCAAGCTGACAGGTTGTCAAGCCTTGTCACGCCTCACTGACTGACTTGACAGGTGACAACAATGCACCACATGTCAGAGTGTCACTCACTTGTCTACCTGTCAAGCTGTCACCTGTCAAGCTGACAGGTTGTCAAGCCTTGTCACGCCTCACTGACTGACTTGACAGGTGACAACAATGCACCACATGTCAGAGTGTCACTCACTTGTCTACCTGTCAAGCTGTCACCTGTCAAGCTGACAGGTTGTCAAGCCTTGTCACGCCTCACTGACTGACTTGACAGGTGACAACAATGCACCACATGTCAGAGTGTCACTCACTTGTCTACCTGTCAAGCTGTCACCTGTCAAGCTGACAGGTTGTCAAGCCTTGTCACGCCTCACTGACTGACTTGACAGGTGACAACAATGCACCACATGTCAGAGTGTCACTCACTTGTCTACCTGTCAAGCTGTCACCTGTCAAGCTGACAGGTTGTCAAGCCTTGTCACGCCTCACTGACTGACTTGACAGGTGACAACAATGCACCACATGTCAGAGTGTCACTCACTTGTCTACCTGTCAAGCTGTCACCTGTCAAGCTGACAGGTTGTCAAGCCTTGTCACGCCTCACTGACTGACTTGACAGGTGACAACAATGCACCACATGTCAGAGTGTCACTCACTTGTCTACCTGTCAAGCTGTCACCTGTCAAGCTGACAGGTTGTCAAGCCTTGTCACGCCTCACTGACTGACTTGACAGGTGACAACAATGCACCACATGTCAGAGTGTCACTCACTTGTCTACCTGTCAAGCTGTCACCTGTCAAGCTGACAGGTTGTCAAGCCTTGTCACGCCTCACTGACTGACTTGACAGGTGACAACAATGCACCACATGTCAGAGTGTCACTCACTTGTCTACCTGTCAAGCTGTCACCTGTCAAGCTGACAGGTTGTCAAGCCTTGTCACGCCTCACTGACTGACTTGACAGGTGACAACAATGCACCACATGTCAGAGTGTCACTCACTTGTCTACCTGTCAAGCTGTCACCTGTCAAGCTGACAGGTTGTCAAGCCTTGTCACGCCTCACTGACTGACTTGACAGGTGACAACAATGCACCACATGTCAGAGTGTCACTCACTTGTCTACCTGTCAAGCTGTCACCTGTCAAGCTGACAGGTTGTCAAGCCTTGTCACGCCTCACTGACTGACTTGACAGGTGACAACAATGCACCACATGTCAGAGTGTCACTCACTTGTCTACCTGTCAAGCTGTCACCTGTCAAGCTGACAGGTTGTCAAGCCTTGTCACGCCTCACTGACTGACTTGACAGGTGACAACAATGCACCACATGTCAGAGTGTCACTCACTTGTCTACCTGTCAAGCTGTCACCTGTCAAGCTGACAGGTTGTCAAGCCTTGTCACGCCTCACTGACTGACTTGACAGGTGACAACAATGCACCACATGTCAGAGTGTCACTCACTTGTCTACCTGTCAAGCTGTCACCTGTCAAGCTGACAGGTTGTCAAGCCTTGTCACGCCTCACTGACTGACTTGACAGGTGACAACAATGCACCACATGTCAGAGTGTCACTCACTTGTCTACCTGTCAAGCTGTCACCTGTCAAGCTGACAGGTTGTCAAGCCTTGTCACGCCTCACTGACTGACTTGACAGGTGACAACAATGCACCACATGTCAGAGTGTCACTCACTTGTCTACCTGTCAAGCTGTCACCTGTCAAGCTGACAGGTTGTCAAGCCTTGTCACGCCTCACTGACTGACTTGACAGGTGACAACAATGCACCACATGTCAGAGTGTCACTCACTTGTCTACCTGTCAAGCTGTCACCTGTCAAGCTGACAGGTTGTCAAGCCTTGTCACGCCTCACTGACTGACTTGACAGGTGACAACAATGCACCACATGTCAGAGTGTCACTCACTTGTCTACCTGTCAAGCTGTCACCTGTCAAGCTGACAGGTTGTCAAGCCTTGTCACGCCTCACTGACTGACTTGACAGGTGACAACAATGCACCACATGTCAGAGTGTCACTCACTTGTCTACCTGTCAAGCTGTCACCTGTCAAGCTGACAGGTTGTCAAGCCTTGTCACGCCTCACTGACTGACTTGACAGGTGACAACAATGCACCACATGTCAGAGTGTCACTCACTTGTCTACCTGTCAAGCTGTCACCTGTCAAGCTGACAGGTTGTCAAGCCTTGTCACGCCTCACTGACTGACTTGACAGGTGACAACAATGCACCACATGTCAGAGTGTCACTCACTTGTCTACCTGTCAAGCTGTCACCTGTCAAGCTGACAGGTTGTCAAGCCTTGTCACGCCTCACTGACTGACTTGACAGGTGACAACAATGCACCACATGTCAGAGTGTCACTCACTTGTCTACCTGTCAAGCTGTCACCTGTCAAGCTGACAGGTTGTCAAGCCTTGTCACGCCTCACTGACTGACTTGACAGGTGACAACAATGCACCACATGTCAGAGTGTCACTCACTTGTCTACCTGTCAAGCTGTCACCTGTCAAGCTGACAGGTTGTCAAGCCTTGTCACGCCTCACTGACTGACTTGACAGGTGACAACAATGCACCACATGTCAGAGTGTCACTCACTTGTCTACCTGTCAAGCTGTCACCTGTCAAGCTGACAGGTTGTCAAGCCTTGTCACGCCTCACTGACTGACTTGACAGGTGACAACAATGCACCACATGTCAGAGTGTCACTCACTTGTCTACCTGTCAAGCTGTCACCTGTCAAGCTGACAGGTTGTCAAGCCTTGTCACGCCTCACTGACTGACTTGACAGGTGACAACAATGCACCACATGTCAGAGTGTCACTCACTTGTCTACCTGTCAAGCTGTCACCTGTCAAGCTGACAGGTTGTCAAGCCTTGTCACGCCTCACTGACTGACTTGACAGGTGACAACAATGCACCACATGTCAGAGTGTCACTCACTTGTCTACCTGTCAAGCTGTCACCTGTCAAGCTGACAGGTTGTCAAGCCTTGTCACGCCTCACTGACTGACTTGACAGGTGACAACAATGCACCACATGTCAGAGTGTCACTCACTTGTCTACCTGTCAAGCTGTCACCTGTCAAGCTGACAGGTTGTCAAGCCTTGTCACGCCTCACTGACTGACTTGACAGGTGACAACAATGCACCACATGTCAGAGTGTCACTCACTTGTCTACCTGTCAAGCTGTCACCTGTCAAGCTGACAGGTTGTCAAGCCTTGTCACGCCTCACTGACTGACTTGACAGGTGACAACAATGCACCACATGTCAGAGTGTCACTCACTTGTCTACCTGTCAAGCTGTCACCTGTCAAGCTGACAGGTTGTCAAGCCTTGTCACGCCTCACTGACTGACTTGACAGGTGACAACAATGCACCACATGTCAGAGTGTCACTCACTTGTCTACCTGTCAAGCTGTCACCTGTCAAGCTGACAGGTTGTCAAGCCTTGTCACGCCTCACTGACTGACTTGACAGGTGACAACAATGCACCACATGTCAGAGTGTCACTCACTTGTCTACCTGTCAAGCTGTCACCTGTCAAGCTGACAGGTTGTCAAGCCTTGTCACGCCTCACTGACTGACTTGACAGGTGACAACAATGCACCACATGTCAGAGTGTCACTCACTTGTCTACCTGTCAAGCTGTCACCTGTCAAGCTGACAGGTTGTCAAGCCTTGTCACGCCTCACTGACTGACTTGACAGGTGACAACAATGCACCACATGTCAGAGTGTCACTCACTTGTCTACCTGTCAAGCTGTCACCTGTCAAGCTGACAGGTTGTCAAGCCTTGTCACGCCTCACTGACTGACTTGACAGGTGACAACAATGCACCACATGTCAGAGTGTCACTCACTTGTCTACCTGTCAAGCTGTCACCTGTCAAGCTGACAGGTTGTCAAGCCTTGTCACGCCTCACTGACTGACTTGACAGGTGACAACAATGCACCACATGTCAGAGTGTCACTCACTTGTCTACCTGTCAAGCTGTCACCTGTCAAGCTGACAGGTTGTCAAGCCTTGTCACGCCTCACTGACTGACTTGACAGGTGACAACAATGCACCACATGTCAGAGTGTCACTCACTTGTCTACCTGTCAAGCTGTCACCTGTCAAGCTGTCACCTGTCAAGCTGACAGGTTGTCAAGCCTTGTCACGCCTCACTGACTGACTTGACAGGTGACAACAATGCCACCACATGTCAGAGTGTCATCACTTGTCTATGTCAAGCTGTCACTGTCAAGCTGACAGGTGTCAAGCCTTGTCACGCCTCAACTGACTGACTTGACAGGTGACAACAATGCCCACATGTCAGAGTGTCACTCACTTGTCTACCTGTCCAAGCTGTCACCTGTCAAGCTGACAGGTTGTCAAGCCTTGTCACGCCTCACTGACTGACTTGACAGGCTGACAACAATGCACCACATGCAGAGTGTCAACTCACTTGTCTACTGCTCAAGCTGTCACCTGTCAAGCTAAGGTTGTCAACGCTTGCACGCCTCACTGACTGACTTGACAGGTGACAACAATGCACCACATGTCAGAGTGTCACTCACTTGTCTACCTGTCAAGCTGTCACCTGTCAGCTGACAGGTTGTCAAGCCTTGTCACGCCTCACTGACTGACTTGACAGGTGACAACAATGCACCCACATGTCAGAGTGTCACTCACTTGTCTACCTGTCAGCTGTCACCTGTCAAGCTGACAGGTTGTCAAGCCTTGTCACGCCTCACTGACTGACTTGACAGTGACAACAATGCACCCATGCCAGAGTGTCACTCACTGTCTACCTGTCAAGCTGTCACCTGTCAAGCTGACAGGTTGTCAAGCCTTGTCACGCCTCACTGACTGACTTGACAGGTGACAACAATGCACCACATGTCAGAGTGTCACTCACTTGTCTACCTGTCAAGCTGTCACCTGTCAAGCTGACAGGTTGTCAAGCCTTGTCAGCCTCACTGACTGACTTGACAGGTGACAACAATGCACCACATGTCAGAGTGTCACTCACTTGTCTACCTGTCAAGCTGTCACCTGTCAAGCTGACAGGTTGTCAAGCCTTGTCACGCCTCACTGACTGACTTGACAGGTGACAACAATGCACCACAGTCAGAGTGTCACTCACTTGTCTACCTGTCAAGCTGTCACCTGTCAAGCTGACAGTTGTCAAGCCTTGTCACGCCCACTGACTGACTTGACAGCTGACAACAATGCCACCACATGTCAGAGTGTCACTCACTTGTCTACCTGTCAAGCTGTCACCTGTCAAGCTGACAGGTTGTCAAGCCTTGTCACGCCTCACTGCACTGATGACAGGTGACAACAATGCACCACATGTCAGAGTGTCACTCATTGTCTTGTCAAGCCCAAGCTGTCACCTGTCAAGCTGACAGGTTGTCAAGCCTTGTCACGCCTCACTGACTGACTTGACAGTGACAAACAATGCACCACATGTCAGAGTGTCACTCACTTGTCTACCTGTCAAGCTGTCACCTGTCAACGCTGACAGGTTGTCAAGCCTTGTCACGCCTCACTGACTGACTTGACAGGTGACAACAATGCCACCACATGTCAGAGTGTCACTCACTTGTCTACCTGTCAAGCTGTCACCTGTCAAGCTGAACAGCGTTGTCAAGCCTTGTCACGCCTCACTGACTGATGACAGGTGACAACAATGCACCACATGTCAGAGTGTCATCACTTGTCTACCTGTCAAGCTGTCACCTGTCAAGCTGACAGGTTGTCAAGCCTTGTCACGCCTCACTGACTGACTTGACAGGCTGACAACAATGCACCACATGCAGAGTGTCACTCACTTGTCTACCTGTCAAGCTGTCACCTGTCAAGCTGACAGGTTGTCAAGCCTTGTCACGCCTCACTGACTGACTTGACAGGTGACAAAATGCACCACATGTCCAGAGCTGTCACTCACTGTCTACCCTCAAGCTGTCACCTGTCAAGCTGACAGGTTGTCAAGCCTTGTCACGCCTCACTGACGACTTGACAGGTGACAACAATGCACCACATGTCAGAGTGTCACTCACTTGTCTACCTGTCAAGCTGTCACCTGTCAAGCTGACAGGTTGTCAAGCCTTGTCACGCCTCACTGACTGACTTGACAGGTGACAACAATGCACCACATGTCAGAGTGTCACTCATTGTCTACCTGTCAAGCTGTCACCTGTCAAGCTGACAGGTTGTAAGCCTTGTCACGCCTCACTGACTGACTTGGAGACGTGACAACAATGCACCACATGTCAGAGTGTCACTCACTTGTCTACCTGTCAAGCTGTCACTGTCAAGCTGACAGGTTGTCAAGCCTTGTCACGCCTCACTGACTGACTTGAAGGTGACAACAATGCACCACATGTCAGAGTGTCACTCACTTGTCTACCTGTCAAGCTCACCTGTCAAGCTGACAGCGTTGTCAAGCCTTGTCACGCCTCACTGACTGACTTGACAGGTGACAACAATGCACCACATGTCAGAGTGTCACTCACTTGTCTACCTGTCAAGCTGTCACTGTCAAGCTGACAGGTTGTCAA
This sequence comes from Taenia multiceps, assembly GCA_001923025.3. Lineage (NCBI taxonomy): Eukaryota > Metazoa > Platyhelminthes > Cestoda > Cyclophyllidea > Taeniidae > Taenia > Taenia multiceps. Next base: position 11,505 of record MRSW03000137.1, on the reverse strand, counting down.
GCCTTGTCACGCCTCACTGACTGACTTGACAGGTGACAACAATGCACCACATGTCAGAGTGTCACTCACTTGTCTACCTGTCAAGCTGTCACCTGTCAAGCTGACAGGTTGTCAAGCCTTGTCACGCTCACTGACTGACTTGACAGGTGACAAAATGCACCAATGTCAGAGTGTCACTCACTTGTCTACCGTCAAGCTGTCACCTGTCAAGCTGTCAGGTTGTCAAGCCTTGTCACGCCTCACTGACTGACTTGACAGGTGAAACAATGCACCCACATGTCAGAGTGTCACTCACTTGTCTACCTGTCAAGCTGTCACCTGTCAAGCTGACAGGTTGTCAAGCCTTGTCACGCCTCACTGACTGACTTGACAGGTGACAACAAGCACCACACATGTCAGAGTGTCACTCACTTGTCTACCTGTCAAGCTGTCACCTGTCAAGCTGACAGGTTGTCAAGCCTTGTCACGCCTCACTGACTGACTTGAAGGTGACAACAATGCACCACATGTCAGAGTGTCACTCACTTGTCTACCTGTCAAGCTGTCACCTGCAAACTGACAGGTTGTCAAGCCTTGTCACGCCTCACTGACTGACTTGACAGGTGACAACAATGCACCACATGTCAGAGTGTCACTCACTTGCTCACCTGTCAAGCTGACAGGTTGTCAAGCTGTCTTTCACAGACTGACTGACTGACTTGAGAGGTGAAACAATGCACCACATGTCAGAGTGTCACTCACTTGTCTACCTGTCAAGCTGTCACCTGTCAAGCTGACAGGTTGTCAAGCCTTGTCACGCCTCACTGACTGACTTGACAGCTGACAACAATGCACCACATGTCAGAGTGTCACTCACTTGTCTACCTGTCAAGCTGTCACCTGTCAAGCTGACAGGTTGTCAAGCCTTGTCACGCCTCACTGACTGACTTGGACAGTGACAACAATGCACCACATGTGAGTGTCACTCACTTGTCTACCTGTCAAGCTGTCACCTGTCAAGCTGACAGGTTGTCAAGCCTTGTCACGCCTCACTGACTGACTTGAGAGTGACAACAATGCACCACATGTCAGAGTGTCACTCACTTGTCTACCTGTAAGCTGTCACCTGTAAGCTGACAGGTTGTCAAGCCTTGTCACGCCTCACTGACTGACTTGACAGGTGACAACAATGCACCACATGTCAGAGTGTCACTCACTTGTCTACCTGTCAAGCTGTCACCTGTCAAGCTGACAGGTTGTCAAGCTTGTCACGCCTCACTGACTGACTTGACAGTGACAACAATGCACCACATGTCAGAGTGTCACTCACTTGTCTACCTGTCAAGCTGTCACCTGTCAAGCTGACAGGTTGTCAAGCCTTGTCACGCCTCACTGACTGACTTGACAGTGACAACAATGCACCACATGTCAGAGTGTCACTCACTTGTCTACCTGTCAAGCTGTCACCTGTCAAGCTGACAGGTTGTCAAGCCTTGTCACGCCTCACTGACTGACTTGACGGTGACACAATGCACCACATGTCAGAGTGTCACTCACTTGTCTACCTGTCAAGCTGTCACCTGTCAAGCTGACAGGTTGTCAAGCCTTGTCACGCCTCACTGACTGACTTGAGGTGACAACAATGCACCACATGTCAGAGTGTCACTCACTGTCTACTGTCAAGCTGTCACACGCTTCAAGCTGACAGGTTGTCAAGCTTGTCACGCCTCACTGACTGACTTGACAGGTGACAACAATGCACCACATGTCAGAGTGTCACTCACTTGTCTACCTCTCAGCTGTCACCTGTCAAGCTGACAGGTTGTCAAGCCTTGTCACGCCTCACTGACTGACTTGACAGGCTGACAACAATGCACCACATGTCGAGTGTCACTCACTTGTCTACCTGTCAAGCTGTCACCTGTCAAGCTGACAGGTTGTCAAGCCTTGTCACGCCTCACTGACTGACTTGAGAGGTGAAAACAATGCACCACATGTCAGAGTGTCACTCACTTGTCTACCTGTCAAGCTGTCACCTGTCAAGCTGACAGGTTGTCAAGCCTTGCCAAGCCTCACTGACTGACTTGACAGGTGACAACAATGCACCACATGTCAGAGTGTCACTCACTTGTCTACCTGTCAAGCTGTCACCTGTCAAGCTGACAGGTTGTCAAGCCTTGTCACGCCTCACTGACTGACTTGACAGGTGACAACAATGCACCACATGTCAGAGTGTCACTCACTTGTCTACCTGTCAAGCTGTCACCTGTCAAGCTGACAGGTTGTCAAGCCTTGTCACGCCTCACTGACTGACTTGACAGGTGACAACAATGCACCACATGTCAGAGTGTCACTCACTTGTCTACCTGTCAAGCTGTCACCTGTCAAGCTGACAGGTTGTCAAGCCTTGTCACGCCTCACTGACTGACTTGACAGGTGACAACAATGCACCACATGTCAGAGTGTCACTCACTTGTCTACCTGTCAAGCTGTCACCTGTCAAGCTGACAGGTTGTCAAGCCTTGTCACGCCTCACTGACTGACTTGACAGGTGACAACAATGCCACCACATGTCAGAGTGTCACTCACTTGTCTACCTGTCAAGCTGTCACCTGTCAAGCTGACAGGTTGTCAAGCCTTGTCACGCCTCACTCACTGACTTGACAGTGAAAACAATGCACCACATGTCAGAGTGTCACTCACTTGTCTACCTGTCAAGCTGTCACCTGTCAAGCTGACAGGTTGTCAAGCCTTGTCACGCCTCACTGACTGACTTGACAGGTGACAACAATGCACCACATGTCAGAGTGTCACTCACTTGTCTACCTGTCAAGCTGTCACCTGTCAAGCTGACAGGTTGTCAAGCCTTGTCACGCCTCACTGACTGACTTGACAGTGACAACAATGCACCACATGTCAGAGTGTCACTCACTTGTCTACCTGTCAAGCTGTCACCTGTCAAGCTGACAGGTTGTCAAGCCCTGTCACGCCTCACTGGCTGACTTGACAGGTGACAACAATGCACCACATGTCAGAGTGTCACTCACTTGTCTACCTGTCAAGCTGTCACCTGTCAAGCTGACAGGTTGTCAAGCCGTGTCACGCCTCATTGACTGACTTGACAGGTGCAACAATGCTCCACATGTCAGAGTGTCACTCACCTGTCTACCTGTCAAGCTGTCACCTGTCAAGCTGACAGGTTGTCAAGCCTTGTCACGCCTTACTCACTGACTGACTTGACAGGTGACAACAATGCACCACATGTCAGAGTGTCACTCACTTGTCTACCTCTCAAGCTGTCACCTGTCAAGCTGACAGGTTGTCAAGCCTTGTCACGCCTCACTGACTGACTTGACAGGTGACAACAATGCACCACATGTCAGAGTGTCACTCAATTGTCTACCTGTCAAGCTGTCACCTGTCAAGCTGACAGGTTGTCAAGCCTTGTCACGCCTCACTGACTGACTTGACAGGTGACAACAATGCACCACATGTCAGAGTGTCACTCACTTGTCTACCTGTCAAGCTGTCACCTGTCAAGCTGACAGGTTGTCAAGCCTTGTCACGCCTCACTGACTGACTTGACAGGTGACAACAATGCACCACATGTCAGAGTGTCACTCACTTGTCTACCTGTCAAGCTTCACCTGTCAAGCTGACAGGTTGTCAAGCCTTGTCACGCCTCACTGACTGACTTGACAGGTGACAACAATGCACCACATGTCAGAGTGTCACTCACTTGTCTACCTGTCAAGCTGTCACCGGTCAAGCTGACAGGTTGTCAAGCCTTGTCACGCCTCACTGACTGACTTGACAGGTGACAACAATGCACCACATGTCAGAGTGTCACTCACTTGTCTACCTGTCAAGCTGTCACCTGTCAAGCTGACAGGTTGTCAAGCCTTGTCACGCCTCACTGACTGACTTGACAGGTGACAACAATGCACCACATGTCAGAGTGTCACTCACTTGTCTACCTGTCAAGCTGTCACCTGTCAAGCTGACAGGTTGTCAAGCCTTGTCACGCCTCACTGACTGACTTGACAGTGACAACAATGCACCACATGTCAGAGTGTCACTCACTTGTCTACCTGTCAAGCTGTCACCTGTCAAGCTGACAGGTTGTCAAGCCTTGTCACGCCTCACTGACTGACTTAACAGGTGACAACAATGCACCACATGTCAGAGTGTCACTCACTTGTCTACCTGTCAAGCTGTCACCTGTCAAGCTGACAGGTTGTCAAGCCTTGTCACGCCTCACTGACTGACTTGACAGGTGACAACAATGCACCACATGTCAGAGTGTCACTCACTTGTCTACCTGTCAAGCTGTCACCTGTCAAGCTGACAGGTTGTCAAGCCTTGTCACGCCTCACTGACTGACTTGACAGGTGACAACAATGCACCACATGTCAGAGTGTCACTCACTTGTCTACCTGTCAAGCTGTCACCTGTCAAGCTGACAGGTTGTCAAGCCTTGTCACGCCTCACTGACTGACTTGACAGGTGACAACAATGCACCACATGTCAGAGTGTCACTCACTTGTCTACCTGTCAAGCTGTCACCTGTCAAGCTGACAGGTTGTCAAGCCTTGTCACGCCTCACTGACTGACTTGACAGGTGACAACAATGCACCACATGTCAGAGTGTCACTCACTTGTCTACCTGTCAAGCTGTCACCTGTCAAGCTGACAGGTTGTCAAGCCTTGTCACGCCTCACTGACTGACTTGACAGGTGACAACAATGCACCACATGTCAGAGTGTCACTCACTTGTCTACCTGTCAAGCTGTCACCTGTCAAGCTGACAGGTTGTCAAGCCTTGTCACGCCTCACTGACTGACTTGACAGGTGACAACAATGCACCACATGTCAGAGTGTCACTCACTTGTCTACCTGTCAAGCTGTCACCTGTCAAGCTGACAGGTTGTCAAGCCTTGTCACGCCTCACTGACTGACTTGACAGGTGACAACAATGCACCACATGTCAGAGTGTCACTCACTTGTCTACCTGTCAAGCTGTCACCTGTCAAGCTGACAGGTTGTCAAGCCTTGTCACGCCTCACTGACTGACTTGACAGGTGACAACAATGCACCACATGTCAGAGTGTCACTCACTTGTCTACCTGTCAAGCTGTCACCTGTCAAGCTGACAGGTTGTCAAGCCTTGTCACGCCTCACTGACTGACTTGACAGGTGACAACAATGCACCACATGTCAGAGTGTCACTCACTTGTCTACCTGTCAAGCTGTCACCTGTCAAGCTGACAGGTTGTCAAGCCTTGTCCCTCACTGACTGACTTGACAGGTGACAACAATGCACCACATGTCAGAGTGTCACTCACTTGTCTACCTGTCAAGCTGTCACCTGTCAAGCTGACAGGTTGTCAAGCCTTGTCACGCCTCACTGACTGACTTGACAGGTGACAACAATGCACCACATGTCAGAGTGTCACTCACTTGTCTACCTGTCAAGCTGTCACCTGTCAAGCTGACAGGTTGTCAAGCCTTGTCACGCCTCACTGACTGACTTGACAGGTGACAACAATGCACCACATGTCAGAGTGTCACTCACTTGTCTACCTGTCAAGCTGTCACCTGTCAAGCTGACAGGTTGTCAAGCCTTGTCACGCCTCACTGACTGACTTGACAGGTGACAACAATGCACCACATGTCAGAGTGTCACTCACTTGTCTACCTGTCAAGCTGTCACCTGTCAAGCTGACAGGTTGTCAAGCCTTGTCACGCCTCACTGACTGACTTGACAGGTGACAACAATGCACCACATGTCAGAGTGTCACTCACTTGTCTACCTGTCAAGCTGTCACCTGTCAAGCTGACAGGTTGTCAAGCCTTGTCACGCCTCACTGACTGACTTGACAGGTGACAACAATGCACCACATGTCAGAGTGTCACTCACTTGTCTACCTGTCAAGCTGTCACCTGTCAAGCTGACAGGTTGTCAAGCCTTGTCACGCCTCACTGACTGACTTGACAGGTGACAACAATGCACCACATGTCAGAGTGTCACTCACTTGTCTACCTGTCAAGCTGTCACCTGTCAAGCTGACAGGTTGTCAAGCCTTGTCACCTCACTGACTGACTTGACAGTGACAACAATGCACCACATGTCAGAGTGTCACTCACTTGTCTACCTGTCAAGCTGTCACCTGTCAAGCTGACAGGTTGTCAAGCCTTGTCACGCCTCACTGACTGACTTGACAGGTGACAACAATGCACCACATGTCAGAGTGTCACTCACTTGTCTACCTGTCAAGCTGTCACCTGTCAAGCTGACAGGTTGTCAAGCCTTGTCACGCCTCACTGACTGACTTGACAGGTGACAACAATGCACCACATGTCAGAGTGTCACTCACTTGTCTACCTGTCAAGCTGTCACCTGTCAAGCTGACAGGTTGTCAAGCCTTGTCACGCCTCACTGACTGACTTGACAGGTGACAACAATGCACCACATGTCAGAGTGTCACTCATTGTCTACCTGTCAAGCTGTCACCTGTCAAGCTCAGGTTTGTCAATTCTCACGCCTCACTGACTGACTTGACAGGTGACAACAATGCACCACATGTCAGAGTGTCACTCACTTGTCTACCTGTCAAGCTGTCACCTGTCAAGCTGACAGGTTGTCAAGCCTTGTCACGCCTCACTGACTGACTTGACAGGTGACAACAATGCACCACATGTCAGAGTGTCACTCACTTGTCTACCTGTCAAGCTGTCACCTGTCAAGCTGACAGGTTGTCAAGCCTTGTCACGCCTCACTGACTGACTTGACAGGTGACAACAATGCACCACATGTCAGAGTGTCACTCACTTGTCTACCTGTCAAGCTGTCACCTGTCAAGCTGACAGGTTGTCAAGCCTTGTCACGCTCACTGACTGACTTGACAGGTGACAACAATGCACCACATGTCAGAGTGTCACTCACTTGTCTACCTGTCAAGCTGTCACCTGTCAAGCTGACAGGTTGTCAAGCCTTGTCACCCTCACTGACTGACTTGACAGGTGACAACAATGCACCAATGTCAGAGTGTCACTCACTTGTCTACCTGTCAAGCTGTCACCTGTCAAGCTGACAGGTTGTCAAGCCTTGTCACGCCTCACTGACTGACTTGACATGACAACATGCACCACATGTCAGAGTGTCACTCACTGTCTACCTGTCAAGCTGTCACCTGTCAAGCTGACAGGTTGTCAAGCCTTGTCACGCCTCACTGACTGACTTGACAGGTGACAACAATGCACCACATGTCAGAGTGTCACTCACTTGTCTACCTGTCAAGCTGTCACCTGTCAAGCTGACGGGTTGTCAAGCCTTGTCACGCCTCACTGACTGACTTGACAGGTGACAACAATGCACCACATGTCAGAGTGTCACTCACTTGTCTACCTGTCAAGCTGTCACCTGTCAAGCTGACAGGTGTTTCAAGCCTTGTCACGCCTCACTGACTGACTTGAGGTGACAACAATGCACCACATGTCAGAGTGTCACTCACTTGTCTACCTGTCAAGCTGTCACCTGTCAAGCTGACAGGTTGTCAAGCCTTGTCACGCCTCACTGACTGACTTGACAGGTGACAACAATGCACCACATGTCAGAGTGTCACTCACTTGTCTACCTGTCAAGTGTCACCTGTCAAGCTGACAGGTTGTCAAGCCTTGTCACGCCTCACTGACTGACTTGACAGGTGACAACAATGCACCACATGTCAGAGTGTCACTCACTTGTCTACCTGTCAAGCTGTCACTGTAAGCTGACAGGTTGTCAAGCCTTGTCACGCCTCACTGACTGACTTGACAGTGACAACAATGCCCAACATGTCAGAGTGTCACTCACTTGTCTACTGTCAAGCTGTCACCTGTCAAGCTGACAGGTTGTCAAGCCTTGTCACGCCTCACTGACTGACTTGACAGCTGACAACAATGCACCAAATGTCAGAGTGTCACTCACTTGTCTACCTGTCAAGCTGTCACCTGTCAAGCTGACAGGTTGTCAAGCCTTGTCACGCCTCACTGACTGACTTGACAGGTGACAACAATGCACCACATGCCAGAGTGTCACTCACTCGTCTACCTGTCAAGCTGTCACCTGTCAAGCTGACAGGTTGTCAAGCCTTGTCACGCCTCACTGACTGACTTGACAGGTGACAACAATGCACCACATGTCAGAGTGTCACTCACTTGTCTACCTGTCAAGCTGTCACCTGTCAAGCTGACAGGTTGTCAAGCCTTGTCACGCCTCACTGACTGACTTGAGAGGTGACAACAATGCACCACATGTCAGAGTGTCACTCACTTGTCTACCGGTCAAGCTGTCACCTGTCAAGCTGACAGGTTGTCAAGCCTTGTCACGCCTCACTGACTGACTTGACAGGTGACAACAATGCACCACATGTCAGAGTGTCACTCATTGTCTACCTGTCAAGCTGTCACTGTCAAGCTGACAGGTTGTCAAGCCTTGTCACGCCTCACTGACTGACTTGACAGGTGACAACAATGCACCACATGTCAGAGTGTCACTCACTTGTCTACCTGTCAAGCTGTCACCTGTCAAGCTGACAGGTTGTCAAGCCTTGTCACGCCTCACTGACTGACTTGACAGGTGAAAATGCACCACATGTCAGAGTGTCACTCACTTGTCTACCTGTCAAGCTGTCACCTGCAAGCTGACAGGTTGTCAAGCCTTGTCACGCCTCACTGACTGACTTGACAGGTGACAACAATGCACCACATGTCAGAGTGTCACTCACTTGTCTACCTGTCAAGCTGTCACCTGTCAAGCTGACAGGTTGTCAAGCCTTGTCACGCCTCACTGACTGACTTGACAGGTGACAACAATGCACCACATGTCAGAGTGTCACTCACTTGTCTACCTGTCAAGCTGTCACCTGTCAAGCTGACAGGTTGTCAAGCCTTGTCACGCCTCACTGACTGACTTGACAGGTGACAACAATGCACCACATGTCAGAGTGTCACTCATTGTCTACCTGTCAAGCTGTCACCTGTCAAGCTGACAGGTTGTCAAGCCTTGTCACGCCTCACTGACTGACTTGACAGGTGACAACAATGCACCACATGTCAGAGTGTCACTCACTTGTCTACCTGTCAAGCTGTCACCTGTCAAGCTGCGGTTGTCAAGCCTTGTCACGCCTCATGACTGACTTGAAGGTGACAACAATGCACCACATGTCAGAGTGTCACTCACTTGTCTACCTGTCAAGCTGTCACTGTCAAGCTGACAGGTTGTCAAGCCTTGCACGCCTCACTGACTGACTTGACAGGTGACAACAATGCACCACATGTCAGAGTGTCACTCACTTGTCTACCTGTCAAGCTGTCACCTGTCAAGCTGACAGGTTGTCAAGCCTTGTCACGCCTCACTGACTGACTTGACAGTGACAACAATGCACCACATGTCAGAGTGTCACTCACTTGTCTACCTGTCAAGCTGTCACCTGTCAAGCTGACAGGTTGTCAAGCCTTGTCACGCCTCACTGACTGACTTGACAGGTGAACAACAATGCACCACATGTCAGAGTGTCACTCACTTGTCTACCTGTCAAGCTGTCACCTGTCAAGCTGACAGGTTGTCAAGCCTTGTCACGCCTCACTGACTGACTTGACAGGTTACAACAATGCACCACATGTCAGAGTGTCACTCACTTGTCTACCTGTCAAGCTGTCACCTGTCAAGCTGACAGGTTGTCAAGCCTTGTCACGCCTCACTGACTGACTTGACAGGTGACAACAATGCACCACATGTCAGAGTGTCACTCACTTGTCTACCTGTCAAGCTGTCACCTGTCAAGCTGACAGGTTGTCAAGCCTTGTCACGCCTCACTGACTGACTTGACAGGTGACAACAATGCACCACATGTCAGAGTGTCACTCACTTGTCTACCTGTCAAGCTGTCACCTGTCAAGCTGACAGGTTGTCAAGCCTGTTCACGCCTCACTGACTGACTTGACAGGTGACAACAATGCACCACATGTCAGAGTGTCACTCACTTGTCTACCTGTCAAGCTGTCACCTGTCAAGCTGACAGGTTGTCAAGCCTTGTCACGCCTCACTGACTGACTTGACAGGTGACAACAATGCACCACATGTCAGAGTGTCACTCACTTGTCTACCTGTCAAGCTGTCACCTGTCAAGCTGACAGGTTGTCAAGCCTTGTCACGCCTCACTGACTGACTTGACAGGTGACAACAATGCACCACATGTCAGAGTGTCACTCACTTGTCTACCTGTCAAGCTGTCACCTGTCAAGCTGACAGGTTGTCAACCTTGTCACGCCTCACTGACTGACTTGACAGTGACAACAATGCACCACATGTCAGAGTGTCACTCACTTGTCTACCTGTCAAGCTGTCACCTGTCAAGCTGACAGGTTGTCAAGCCTTGTCACGCCTCACTGACTGACTTGACAGCGTGACAACAATGCACCACATGTCAGAGTGTCACTCACTGTCTACCTGTCAAGCTGTCACCTCAAGCTGACAGGTTGTCAAGCCTTGTCACGCCTCACTGACTGACTTGACAGGTGACAACAATGCACCACATGTCAGAGTGTCACTCACTTGTCTACCTGTCAAGCTGTCACTGTCAAGCTGACAGGTTGTCAAGCCTTGTCACGCCTCACTGACTGACTTGACAGGTGACAACAATGCACCACATGTCGAGTGTCACTCACTTGTCTACCTGTCAAGCTGTCACCTGTCAAGCTGACAGGTTGTCAAGCCTTGTCACGCCTCACTGACTGACTTGACAGGTGACAACAATGCACCACATGTCAGAGTGTCACTCACTTGTCTACCTGTCAAGCTGTCACCTGTCAAGCTGACAGGTTGTCAAGCCTTGTCACGCCTACTGACTGACTTGAGAGGTGACAACAATGCACCACATGTCAGAGTGTCACTCACTTGTCTACCTGTCAAGCTGTCACCTGTCAAGCTGACAGGTGTCAAGCCTTGTCACGCCTCACTGACTGACTTGACAGGTGACAACAATGCACCACATGTCAGAGTGTCACTCACTTGTCTACCTGTCAAGCTGTCACCTGTCAAGCTGACAGGTGTCAAGCTTGTCACGCCTCACTGACTGACTTGACAGGTGACAACAATGCACCACATGTCAGAGTGTCACTCACTTGTCTACCTGTCAAGCTGTCACCTGTCAAGCTGACAGGTTGTCAAGCCTTGTCACGCCTCACTGACTGACTTGACAGGTGACAACAATGCACCACATGTCAGAGTGTCACTCACTGTCTACCTGTCAAGCTGTCACCTGTCAGCTGACAGGTTGTCAAGCCTTGTCACGCCTCACTGACTGACTTGACAGCTGACAACAATGCACCACATGTCAGAGTGTCACTCACTTGTCTACCTGTCAAGCTGTCACTGTCAAGCTGACAGGTTGTCAAGCTTGTCACGCCTCACTGACTGACTTGACAGTGACAACAATGCACCACATGTCAGAGTGCTCACTCACTTGTCTACCTTGTCAAGCT
>MRSW03000136.1:0-31771 GCA_001923025.3 Taenia multiceps | reverse complement strand
CAGTTGTCAAGCCTTGTCACGCCTTACTCACTGACTGACTTGACAGGTGACAACATGCACCACATGTCAGAGTGTCACTCTCACTTGTCTACCTGTCAAGCTGTCACCTGTCAAGCTGACAGGTTGTCAAGCCTTGTCACGCTTACTCACTGACTGACTTGACAGGTGACAACAATGCACCACATGTCAGAGTGTCACTCACTTGTCTACCTGTCAAGCTGTCACCTTCAAGCTGACAGGTTGTCAGCCTTGTCACGCTTACTCACTGACTGACTTGACAGTGACAACAATGCACCACATGTCAGAGTGTCACTCACTTGTCTACCTGTCAAGCTGTCACCTGTCAAGCTGACAGGTTGTCAAGCCTTGTCACGCCTCACTGACTGACTTGACAGGTGACAACAATGCACCACATGTCAGAGTGTCACTCACTTGTCTACCTGTCAACTGTCACCTGTCAAGCTGACAGTTGTCAAGCCTTGTCACGCCTCACTCACTGACTGACTTGACAGGTGACAACAATGCACCACATGTCAGAGTGTCACTCACTTGTCTACCTGTCACTGTCACCTGTCAAGCTGACAGGTTGTCAAGCCTTGTCACGCCTCACTGACTGACTTGACAGGTGACAACAATGCACCACATGTCAAGTGTCACTCACTTGTCTACCTGTCAAGCTGTCACCTGTCAAGCTGACAGGTTGTCAAGCCTTGTCACGCCTCACTGACTGACTTGACAGGTGACAACAATGCACCACATGTCAGAGTGTCACTCACTTGTCTCCTGTCAAGCTGTCACCTGTCAAGCTACATTGTCAAGCCTTGTCACGCCTCACTGACTGACTTGACAGGTGACAACAATGCACCACATGTCAGAGTGTCACTCACTTGTCTACCTGTCAAGCTGTCACCTGTCAAGCTGACAGGTTGTCAAGCCTTGTCACGCCTCACTGACTGACTTGACAGGTGACAACAATGCACCACATGTCAGAGTGTCACTCACTTGTCTACCTGTCAAGCTGTCACCTGTCAAGCTGACAGTTTGTCAAGCCTTGTCACGCCTCACTGACTGACTTGACAGGTGACAACAATGCACCACATGTCAGAGTGTCACTCACTTGTCTACCTGTCAAGCTGTCACCTGTCAAGCTGACAGGTTGTCAAGCCTTGTCACGCCTTACTCACTGACTGACTTGACAGGTGACAACAATGCACCACATGTCAGTGTCACTCACTTGTCTACCTGTCAAGCTGTCACCTGTCAAGCTGACAGGTTGTCAAGCCTTGTCACGCCTCACTGACTGACTTGACAGGTGACAACAATGCACCACATGTCAGAGTGTCACTCACTTGTCTACCTGTCAAGCTGTCACCTGTCAAGCTGACAGGTTGTCAAGCCTTGTCACGCCTCACTGACTGACTTGACAGGTGACAACAATGCACCACATGTCAGAGTGTCACTCACTTGTCTACCTGTCAAGCTGTCACCTGTCAAGCTGACAGGTTGTCAAGCCTTGTCACGCCTCTCACTGACTGACTTGACAGGTGACAACATGCACCACATGTCAGAGTGTCACTCACTTGTCTACCTGTCAAGCTGTCACCTGTCAAGCTGACAGTTGTCAAGCCTTGTCACGCCTCACTGACTGACTTGACAGGTGACAACAATGCACCACATGTCAGAGTGTCACTCACTTGTCTACCTGTCAAGCTGTCACCTGTCAAGCTGACAGGTTGTCAAGCCTTGTCACGCCTCTCACTGACTGACTTGACAGGTGACAACAATGCACCACATGTCAGAGTGTCACTCACTTGTCTACCTGTCAAGCTGTCACCTGTCAGCTGACTGAGGTTGTCAAGCCTTGTCACGCCTCTCACTGACTGACTTGACAGGTGACAACAATGCACCACATGTCAGAGTGTCACTCACTTGTCTACCTGTCAAGCTGTCACCTGTCAAGCTGACAGGTTGTCAAGCCTTGTCACGCCTCACTGACTGACTTGACAGGTGACAACAATGCACCACATGTCAGAGTGTCACTCACTTGTCTACCTGTCAAGCTGTCACCTGTCAAGCTGACAGGTTGTCAAGCCTTGTCACGCCTTACTCTGACTGACTTGACAGGTGACAACAATGCACCACATGTCAGAGTGTCACTCACTTGTCTACCTGTCAAGCTGTCACCTGTCAAGCTGACAGGTTGTCAAGCCTTGTCACGCCTCACTGACTGACTTGACAGGTGACAACAATGCACCACATGTCAGAGTGTCACTCACTTGTCTACCTGTCAAGCTGTCACCTGTCAAGCTGACAGTTGTCAAGCCTTGTCACGCCTCACTGACTGACTTGACAGGTGACAACAATGCACCACATGTCAGAGTGTCACTCACTTGTCTACCTGTCAAGCTGTCACCTGTCAAGCTGACAGGTTGTCAAGCCTTGTCACGCCTCACTGACTGACTTGACAGGTGACAACAATGCACCACATGTCAGAGTGTCACTCACTTGTCTACCTGTCAAGCTGTCACCTGTCAAGCTGACAGGTTGTCAAGCCTTGTCACGCCTCACTGACTGACTTGACAGGTGACAACAATGCACCACATGTCAGAGTGTCACTCACTTGTCTACCTGTCAAGCTGTCACCTGTCAAGCTGACAGGTTGTCAAGCCTTGTCACGCCTCACTGACTGACTTGACAGGTGACAACAATGCACCACATGTCAGAGTGTCACTCACTTGTCTACCTGTCAAGCTGTCACCTGTCAAGCTGACAGGTTGTCAAGCCTTGTCACGCCTCACTGACTGACTTGACAGGTGACAACAATGCACCACATGTCAGAGTGTCACTCACTTGTCTACCTGTCAAGCTGTCACCTGTCAAGCTGACAGGTTGTCAAGCCTTGTCACGCCTTACTCACGACTGACTTGACAGGTGACAACAATGCACCACACAGAGTGTCACTCACTTGTCTACCTGTCAAGCTGTCACCTGTCAAGCTGACAGGTTGTCAAGCCTTGTCACGCCTCACTGACTGACTTGACAGGTGACAACAATGCACCACATGTCAGAGTGTCACTCACTTGTCTACCTGTCAAGCTGTCACCTGTCAAGCTGACAGGTTGTCAAGCCTTGTCACGCCTCACTCCTGACTGACTTGACAGGTGACAACAATGCACCACATGTCAGAGTGTCACTCACTTGTCTACCTGTCAAGCTGTCACCTGTCAAGCTGACAGGTTGTCAAGCCTTGTCACGCCTCACTGACTGACTTGACAGGTGACAACAATGCACCACATGTCAGAGTGTCACTCACTTGTCTACCTGTCAAGCTGTCACCTGTCAAGCTGACAGGTTGTCAAGCCTTGTCACGCCTACTCACTGACTGACTTGACAGGTGACAACAATGCACCACATGTCAGAGTGTCACTCACTTGTCTACCTGTCAAGCTGTCACCTGTCAAGCTGACAGGTTGTCAAGCCTTGTCACGCCTCACTGACTGACTTGACAGGTGACAACAATGCACCACATGTCAGAGTGTCACTCACTTGTCTACCTGTCAAGCTGTCACCTGTCAAGCTGACAGGTTGTCAAGCCTTGTCACGCCTCTCACTGACTGACTTGACAGGTGACAACAATGCACCACATGTCAGAGTGTCACTCACTTGTCTACCTGTCAAGCTGTCACCTGTCAAGCTGACAGGTTGTCAAGCCTTGTCACGCCTCTCACTGACTGACTTGACAGGTGACAACAATGCACCACATGTCAGAGTGTCACTCACTTGTCTACCTGTCAAGCTGTCCCTGTCAAGCTGACAGGTTGTCAAGCCTTGTCACGCCTCACTGACTGACTTGACAGGTGACAACAATGCACCACATGTCAGAGTGTCACTCACTTGTCTACCTGTCAAGCTGTCACCTGTCAAGCTGACAGGTTGTCAAGCCTTGTCACGCCTCACTGACTGACTTGACAGGTGACAACATGCACCACATGTCAGAGTGTCACTCACTTGTCTACCTGTCAAGCTGTCACCTGTCAAGCTGACAGGTTGTCAAGCCTTGTCACGCCTCACTGACTGACTTGACAGGTGACAACAATGCACCACATGTCAGAGTGTCACTCACTTGTCTACCTGTCAAGCTGTCACCTGTCAAGCTGACAGGTTGTCAAGCCTTGTCACGCCTCACTGACTGACTTGACAGGTGACAACAATGCACCACATGTCAGAGTGTCACTCACTTGTCTACCTGTCAATGTCACCTGTCAAGCTGACAGGTTGTCAAGCCTTGTCACGCCACTCACTGACTGACTTGACAGGTGACAACAATGCACCACATGTCAGAGTGTCACTCACTTGTCTACCTGTCAAGCTGTCACCTGTCAAGCTGACAGGTTGTCAAGCCTTGTCACGCCTCACTGACTGACTTGACAGGTGACAACAATGCACCACATGTCAGAGTGTCACTCACTTGTCTACCTGTCAAGCTGTCACCTGTCAAGCTGACAGGTTGTCAAGCCTTGTCACGCCTCACTGACTGACTTGACAGGTGACAACAATGCACCACATGTCAGAGTGTCACTCACTTGTCTACCTGTCAAGCTGTCACCTGTCAAGCTGACAGGTTGTCAAGCCTTGTCACGCCTCACTGACTGACTTGACAGGTGACAACAATGCACCACATGTCAGAGTGTCACTCACTTGTCTACCTGTCAAGCTGTCACCTGTCAAGCTGACAGGTTGTCAAGCCTTGTCACGCCTCACTGACTGACTTGACAGGTGACAACAATGCACCACATGTCAGTGTCACTCATTTGTCTACCTGTCAAGCTGTCACCTGTCAAGCTGACAGGTTGTCAAGCCTTGTCACGCCTCACTGACTGACTTGACAGGTGACAACATGCACCACATGTCAGAGTGTCACTCACTTGTCTACCTGTCAAGCTGTCACCTGTCAAGCTGACAGGTTGTCAAGCCTTGTCACGCCTCTCACTGACTGACTTGACAGGTGACAACAATGCACCACATGTCAGAGTGTCACTCACTTGTCTACCTGTCAAGCTGTCACCTGTCAAGCTGACAGGTTGTCAAGCCTTGTCACGCCTCTCACTGACTGACTTGACAGGTGACAACAATGCACCACATGTCAGAGTGTCACTCACTTGTCTACCTGTCAAGCTGTCACCTGTCAAGCTGACAGGTTGTCAAGCCTTGTCACGCCTCTCACTGACTGACTTGACAGGTGACAACAATGCACCACATGTCAGAGTGTCACTCACTTGTCTACCTGTCAAGCTGTCACCTGTCAAGCTGACAGGTTGTCAAGCCTTGTCACGCCTCTCACTGACTGACTTGACAGGTGACAACAATGCACCACATGTCAGAGTGTCACTCACTTGTCTACCTGTCAAGCTGTCACCTGTCAAGCTGACAGGTTGTCAAGCCTTGTCACGCCTCACTGACTGACTTGACAGGTGACAACAATGCACCACATGTCAGAGTGTCACTCACTTGTCTACCTGTCAAGCTGTCACCTGTCAAGCTGACAGGTTGTCAAGCCTTGTCACGCCTCACTGACTGACTTGACAGGTGACAACAATGCACCACATGTCAGAGTGTCACTCACTTGTCTACCTGTCAAGCTGTCACCTGTCAAGCTGACAGTTGTCAAGCCTTGTCACGCCCTCACTGACTGACTTGACAGGTGACAACAATGCACCACATGTCAGAGTGTCACTCACTTGTCTACCTGTCAAGCTGTCACCTGTCAAGCTGACAGGTTGTCAAGCCTTGTCACGCCTACTCACTGACTGACTTGACAGGTGACAACATGCAGCACCACATGTCAGAGTGTCACTCACTTGTCTACCTGTCAAGCTGTCACCTGTCAAGCTGACAGGTTGTCAAGCCTTGTCACGCCTCTCACTGACTGACTTGACAGGTGACAACAATGCACCACATGTCAGAGTGTCACTCACTTGTCTACCTGTCAAGCTGTCACCTGTCAAGCTGACAGGTTGTCAAGCCTTGTCACGCCTCTCACTGACTGACTTGACAGGTGACAACAATGCACCACATGTCAGAGTGTCACTCACTTGTCTACCTGTCAAGCTGTCACCTGTCAAGCTGACAGGTTGTCAAGCCTTGTCACGCCTCACTGACTGACTTGACAGGTGACAACAATGCACCACATGTCAGAGTGTCACTCACTTGTCTACCTGTCAAGCTGTCACCTGTCAAGCTGACAGGTTGTCAAGCCTTGTCACGCCTCTCACTGACTGACTTGACAGGTGACAACAATGCACCACATGTCAGAGTGTCACTCACTTGTCTACCTGTCAAGCTGTCACCTGTCAAGCTGACAGGTTGTCAAGCCTTGTCACGCCTCACTGACTGACTTGACAGGTGACAACAATGCACCACATGTCAGAGTGTCACTCACTTGTCTACCTGTCAAGCTGTCACCTGTCAAGCTGACAGGTTGTCAAGCCTTGTCACGCCACTGACTGACTTGACAGGTGACAACAATGCACCACATGTCAGAGTGTCACTCACTTGTCTACCTGTCAAGCTGTCACCTGTCAAGCTGACAGGTTGTCAAGCCTTGTCACGCCTCACTGACTGACTTGACAGGTGACAACAATGCACCACATGTCAGAGTGTCACTCACTTGTCTACCTGTCAAGCTCACCTGTCACCTGTCAAGCTGACAGGTTGTCAAGCCTTGTCACGCCTCACTGACTGACTTGACAGGTGACAACAATGCACCACATGTCAGAGTGTCACTCACTTGTCTACCTGTCAAGCTGTCACCTGTCAAGCTGACAGGTTGTCAAGCCTTGTCACGCCTCACTGACTGACTTGACAGGTGACAACAATGCACCACATGTCAGAGTGTCACTCACTTGTCTACCTGTCAAGCTGTCACCTGTCAAGCTGACAGGTTGTCAAGCCTTGTCACGCCTTACTCACTGACTGACTTGACAGGTGACAACAATGCACCACATGTCAGAGTGTCACTCACTTGTCTACCTGTCAAGCTGTCACCTGTCAAGCTGACAGGTTGTCAAGCCTTGTCACGCCTCACTGACTGACTTGACAGGTGACAACAATGCACCACATGTCAGAGTGTCACTCACTTGTCTACCTGTCAAGCTGTCACCTGTCAAGCTGACAGGTTGTCAAGCCTTGTCACGCCTCACTGACTGACTTGACAGGTGACAACAATGCACCACATGTCAGAGTGTCACTCACTTGTCTACCTGTCAAGCTGTCACCTGTCAAGCTGACAGGTTGTCAAGCCTTGTCACGCCTCACTGACTGACTTGACAGGACAACAATGCACCACATGTCAGAGTGTCACTCACTTGTCTACCTGTCAAGCTGTCACCTGTCAAGCTGACAGGTTGTCAAGCCTTGTCACGCCTCTCACTGACTGACTTGACAGGTGACAACAATGCACCACATGTCAGAGTGTCACTCACTTGTCTACCTGTCAAGCTGTCACCTGTCAAGCTGACAGGTTGTCAAGCCTTGTCACGCCTCACTGACTGACTTGACAGGTGACAACAATGCACCACATGTCAGAGTGTCACTCACTTGTCTACCTGTCAAGCTGTCACCTGTCAAGCTGACAGGTTGTCAAGCCTTGTCACGCCTTACTCACTGACTGACTTGACAGGTGACAACAATGCACCACATGTCAGAGTGTCACTCACTTGTCTACCTGTCAAGCTGTCACCTGTCAAGCTGACAGGTTGTCAAGCCTTGTCACGCCTCACTGACTGACTTGACAGGTGACAACAATGCACCACATGTCAGAGTGTCACTCACTTGTCTACCTGTCAAGCTGTCACCTGTCAAGCTGACAGGTTGTCAAGCCTTGTCACGCCTCACTGACTGACTTGACAGGTGACAACAATGCACCACATGTCAGAGTGTCACTCACTTGTCTACCTGTCAAGCTGTCACCTGTCAAGCTGACAGGTTGTCAAGCCTTGTCACGCCTCACTGACTGACTTGACAGGTGACAACAATGCACCACATGTCAGAGTGTCACTCACTTGTCTACCTGTCAAGCTGTCACCTGTCAAGCTGACAGGTTGTCAAGCCTTGTCACGCCTCACTGACTGACTTGACAGGTGACAACAATGCACCACATGTCAGAGTGTCACTCACTTGTCTACCTGTCAAGCTGTCACCTGTCAAGCTGACAGGTTGTCAAGCCTTGTCACGCCTCACTGACTGACTTGACAGGTGACAACAATGCACCACATGTCAGAGTGTCACTCACTTGTCTACCTGTCAAGCTGTCACCTGTCAAGCTGACAGGTTGTCAAGCCTTGTCACGCCTCACTGACTGACTTGACAGGTGACAACAATGCACCACATGTCAGAGTGTCACTCACTTGTCTACCTGTCAAGCTGTCACCTGTCAAGCTGACAGGTTGTCAAGCCTTGTCACGCCTCTCACTGACTGACTTGACAGGTGACAACAATGCACCACATGTCAGAGTGTCACTCACTTGTCTACCTGTCAAGCTGTCACCTGTCAAGCTGACAGGTTGTCAAGCCTTGTCACGCCTCACTGACTGACTTGACAGGTGACAACAATGCACCACATGTCAGAGTGTCACTCACTTGTCTACCTGTCAAGCTGTCACCTGTCAAGCTGACAGGTTGTCAAGCCTTGTCACGCCTCTCACTGACTGACTTGACAGGTGACAACAATGCACCACATGTCAGAGTGTCACTCACTTGTCTACCTGTCAAGCTGTCACCTGTCAAGCTGACAGGTTGTCAAGCCTTGTCACGCCTCACTGACTGACTTGACAGGTGACAACAATGCACCACATGTCAGAGTGTCACTCACTTGTCTACCTGTCAAGCTGTCACCTGTCAAGCTGACAGGTTGTCAAGCCTTGTCACGCCTCACTGACTGACTTGACAGGTGACAACAATGCACCACATGTCAGAGTGTCACTCACTTGTCTACCTGTCAAGCTGTCACCTGTCAAGCTGACAGGTTGTCAAGCCTTGTCACGCCTCACTGACTGACTTGACAGGTGACAACAATGCACCACATGTCAGAGTGTCACTCACTTGTCTACCTGTCAAGCTGTCACCTGTCAAGCTGACAGGTTGTCAAGCCTTGTCACGCCTCACTGACTGACTTGACAGGTGACAACAATGCACCACATGTCAGAGTGTCACTCACTTGTCTACCTGTCAAGCTGTCACCTGTCAAGCTGACAGGTTGTCAAGCCTTGTCACGCCTTACTCACTGACTGACTTGACAGGTGACAACAATGCACCACATGTCAGAGTGTCACTCACTTGTCTACCTGTCAAGCTGTCACCTGTCAAGCTGACAGGTTGTCAAGCCTTGTCACGCCTCACTGACTGACTTGACAGGTGACAACAATGCACCACATGTCAGAGTGTCACTCACTTGTCTACCTGTCAAGCTGTCACCTGTCAAGCTGACAGGTTGTCAAGCCTTGTCACGCCTCACTGACTGACTTGACAGGTGACAACAATGCACCACATGTCAGAGTGTCACTCACTTGTCTACCTGTCAAGCTGTCACCTGTCAAGCTGACAGGTTGTCAAGCCTTGTCACGCCTCACTGACTGACTTGACAGGTGACAACAATGCACCACATGTCAGAGTGTCACTCACTTGTCTACCTGTCAAGCTGTCACCTGTCAAGCTGACAGGTTGTCAAGCCTTGTCACGCCTCACTGACTGACTTGACAGGTGACAACAATGCACCACATGTCAGAGTGTCACTCACTTGTCTACCTGTCAAGCTGTCACCTGTCAAGCTGACAGGTTGTCAAGCCTTGTCACGCCTCACTGACTGACTTGACAGGTGACAACAATGCACCACATGTCAGAGTGTCACTCACTTGTCTACCTGTCAAGCTGTCACCTGTCAAGCTGACAGGTTGTCAAGCCTTGTCACGCCTCACTGACTGACTTGACAGGTGACAACAATGCACCACATGTCAGTGTCACTCACTTGTCTACCTGTCAAGCTGTCACCTGTCAAGCTGACAGGTTGTCAAGCCTTGTCACGCCTCACTGACTGACTTGACAGGTGACAACAATGCACCACATGTCAGAGTGTCACTCACTTGTCTACCTGTCAAGCTGTCACCTGTCAAGCTGACAGGTTGTCAAGCCTTGTCACGCCTCACTGACTGACTTGACAGGTGACAACAATGCACCACATGTCAGAGTGTCACTCACTTGTCTACCTGTCAAGCTGTCACCGGTCAAGCTGTCACCTGAAGCTGACAGGTTGTCAAGCCTTGTCACGCCTCACTGACTGACTTGACAGGTGACAACAATGCACCACATGTCAGAGTGTCACTCACTTGTCTACCTGTCAAGCTGTCACCTGTCA
This sequence comes from Taenia multiceps, assembly GCA_001923025.3. NCBI lineage: Eukaryota > Metazoa > Platyhelminthes > Cestoda > Cyclophyllidea > Taeniidae > Taenia > Taenia multiceps. The sequence continues at coordinate 21,363 of MRSW03000136.1, read as the reverse complement.
AGCTGACAGGTTGTCAAGCCTTGTCACGCCTCACTGACTGACTTGACAGGTGACAACAATGCACCACATGTCAGAGTGTCACTCACTTGTCTACCTGTCAAGCTGTCACCTGTCAAGCTGACAGGTTGTCAAGCCTTGTCACGCCTTACTCACTGACTGACTTGACAGGTGACAACAATGCACCACATGTCAGAGTGTCACTCACTTGTCTACCTGTCAAGCTGTCACCTGTCAAGCTGACAGGTTGTCAAGCCTTGTCACGCCTCACTGACTGACTTGACAGGTGACAACAATGCACCACATGTCAGAGTGTCACTCACTTGTCTACCTGTCAAGCTGTCACCTGTCAAGCTGACAGGTTGTCAAGCCTTGTCACGCCTCACTGACTGACTTGACAGGTGACAACAATGCACCACATGTCAGAGTGTCACTCACTTGTCTACCTGTCAAGCTGTCACCTGTCAAGCTGACAGGTTGTCAAGCCTTGTCACGCCTCACTGACTGACTTGACAGGTGACAACAATGCACCACATGTCAGAGTGTCACTCACTTGTCTACCTGTCAAGCTGTCACCTGTCAAGCTGACAGGTTGTCAAGCCTTGTCACGCCTTCCTCACTGACTGACTTGACAGGTGACAACAATGCACCACATGTCAGAGTGTCACTCACTTGTCTACCTGTCAAGCTGTCACCTGTCAAGCTGACAGGTTGTCAAGCCTTGTCACGCCTTACTCACTGACTGACTTGACAGGTGACAACAATGCACCACATGTCAGAGTGTCACTCACTTGTCTACCTGTCAAGCTGTCACCTGTCAAGCTGACAGGTTGTCAAGCCTTGTCACGCCTCACTGACTGACTTGACAGGTGACAACAATGCACCACATGTCAGAGTGTCACTCACTTGTCTACCTGTCAAGCTGTCACCTGTCAAGCTGACAGGTTGTCAAGCCTTGTCACGCCTCACTGACTGACTTGACAGGTGACAACAATGCACCACACAGAGTGTCACTCACTTGTCTACCTGTCAAGCTGTCACCTGTCAAGCTGACAGGTTGTCAAGCCTTGTCACGCCTCACTGACTGACTTGACAGGTGACAACTCTGCACCACATGTCAGAGTGTCACTCACTTGTCTACCTGTCAAGCTGTCACCTGTCAAGCTGACAGGTTGTCAAGCCTTGTCACGCCTCACTGACTGACTTGACAGGTGACAACAATGCACCACATGTCAGAGTGTCACTCACTTGTCTACCTGTCAAGCTGTCACCTGTCAAGCTGACAGGTTGTCAAGCCTTGTCACGCCTCACTGACTGACTTGACAGGTGACAACAATGCACCACATGTCAGAGTGTCACTCACTTGTCTACCTGTCAAGCTGTCACCTGTCAAGCTGACAGGTTGTCAAGCCTTGTCACGCCTCACTGACTGACTTGACAGGTGACAACAATGCACCACATGTCAGAGTGTCACTCACTTGTCTACCTGTCAAGCTGTCACCTGTCAAGCTGACAGGTTGTCAAGCCTTGTCACGCCTCTCACTGACTGACTTGACAGGTGACAACAATGCACCACATGTCAGAGTGTCACTCACTTGTCTACCTGTCAAGCTGTCACCTGTCAAGCTGACAGGTTGTCAAGCCTTGTCACGCCTTACTCACTGACTGACTTGACAGGTGACAACAATGCACCACATGTCAGAGTGTCACTCACTTGTCTACCTGTCAAGCTGTCACCTGTCAAGCTGACAGGTTGTCAAGCCTTGTCACGCCTCTCACTGACTGACTTGACAGGTGACAACAATGCACCACATGTCAGAGTGTCACTCACTTGTCTACCTGTCAAGCTGTCACCTGTCAAGCTGACAGGTTGTCAAGCCTTGTCACGCCTCACTGACTGACACTTGACAGGTGACAACAATGCACACATGTCAGAGTGTCACTACTTTCTACCTGTCAAGCTGTCACCTGTCAAGCTGACAGGTTGTCAAGCCTTGTCACGCCTCACTGACTGACTTGACAGGTGACAACAATGCACCACATGTCAGAGTGTCACTCACTTGTCTACCTGTCAAGCTGTCACCTGTCAAGCTGACAGGTTGTCAAGCCTTGTCACGCTTACTCACTGACTGACTTGACAGGTGACAAACAATGCACCACATGTCAGGGTGTCACTCACTTGTCTACCTGTCAAGCTGTCACCTGTCAAGCTGACAGGTTGTCAAGCCTTGTCACGCCTCACTGACTGACTTGACAGGTGACAACAATGCACCACATGTCAGAGTGTCACTCACTTGTCTACCTGTCAAGCTGACAGGTTGTCAAGCCTTGTCACGCCTCACTGACTGACTTGACAGTGACAACAATGCACCACATGTCAGAGTGTCACTCACTTGTCTACCTGTCAAGCTGTCACCTGTCAAGCTGACAGGTTGTCAAGCCTTGTCACGCCTCACTGACTGACTTGACAGGTGACAACAATGCACCACATGTCAGAGTGTCACTCACTTGTCTACCTGTCAAGCTGTCACCTGTCAAGCTGACAGGTTGTCAAGCCTTGTCACGCCTCACTGACTGACTTGACAGGTGACAACAATGCACCACATGTCAGAGTGTCACTCACTTGTCTACCTGTCAAGCTGTCACCTGTCAAGCTGACAGGTTGTCAAGCCTTGTCACGCCTCACTGACTGACTTGACAGGTGACAACAATGCACCACATGTCAGAGTGTCACTCACTTGTCTACCTGTCAAGCTGTCACCTGTCAAGCTGACAGGTTGTCAAGCCTTGTCACGCCTCACTGACTGACTTGACAGGTGACAACAATGCACCACATGTCAGAGTGTCACTCACTTGTCTACCTGTCAAGCTGTCACCTGTCAAGCTGACAGGTTGTCAAGCCTTGTCACGCCTCACTGACTGACTTGACAGGTGACAACAATGCACCACATGTCAGAGTGTCACTCACTTGTCTACCTGTCAAGCTGTCACCTGTCAAGCTGACAGGTTGTCAAGCCTTGTCACGCCTCACTGACTGACTTGACAGGTGACAACAATGCACCACATGTCAGAGTGTCACTCACTTGTCTACCTGTCAAGCTGTCACCTGTCAAGCTGACAGGTTGTCAAGCCTTGTCACGCCTCACTGACTGACTTGACAGGTGACAACAATGCACCACATGTCAGAGTGTCACTCACTTGTCTACCTGTCAAGCTGTCACCTGTCAAGCTGACAGGTTGTCAAGCCTTGTCACGCCTCACTGACTGACTTGACAGGTGACAACAATGCACCACATGTCAGAGTGTCACTCACTTGTCTACCTGTCAAGCTGTCACCTGTCAAGCTGACAGGTTGTCAAGCCTTGTCACGCCTCACTGACTGACTTGACAGGTGACAACAATGCACCACATGTCAGAGTGTCACTCACTTGTCTACCTGTCAAGCTGTCACCTGTCAAGCTGACAGGTTGTCAAGCCTTGTCACGCCTCACTGACTGACTTGACAGGTGACAACAATGCACCACATGTCAGAGTGTCACTCACTTGTCTACCTGTCAAGCTGTCACCTGTCAAGCTGACAGGTTGTCAAGCCTTGTCACGCCTCACTGACTGACTTGACAGGTGACAACAATGCACCACATGTCAGAGTGTCACTCACTTGTCTACCTGTCAAGCTGTCACCTGTCAAGCTGACAGGTTGTCAAGCCTTGTCACGCCTCACTGACTGACTTGACAGGTGACAACAATGCACCACATGTCAGAGTGTCACTCACTTGTCTACCTGTCAAGCTGTCACCTGTCAAGCTGACAGGTTGTCAAGCCTTGTCACGCCTCACTGACTGACTTGACAGGTGACAACAATGCACCACATGTCAGAGTGTCACTCACTTGTCTACCTGTCAAGCTGTCACCTGTCAAGCTGACAGGTTGTCAAGCCTTGTCACGCCTCACTGACTGACTTGACAGGTGACAACAATGCACCACATGTCAGAGTGTCACTCACTTGTCTACCTGTCAAGCTGTCACCTGTCAAGCTGACAGGTTGTCAAGCCTTGTCACGCCTCACTGACTGACTTGACAGGTGACAACAATGCACCACATGTCAGAGTGTCACTCACTTGTCTACCTGTCAAGCTGTCACCTGTCAAGCTGACAGGTTGTCAAGCCTTGTCACGCCTCACTGACTGACTTGACAGGTGACAACAATGCACCACATGTCAGAGTGTCACTCACTTGTCTACCTGTCAAGCTGTCACCTGTCAAGCTGACAGGTTGTCAAGCCTTGTCACGCCTCACTGACTGACTTGACAGGTGACAACAATGCACCACATGTCAGAGTGTCACTCACTTGTCTACCTGTCAAGCTGTCACCTGTCAAGCTGACAGGTTGTCAAGCCTTGTCACGCCTCACTGACTGACTTGACAGGTGACAACAATGCACCACATGTCAGAGTGTCACTCACTTGTCTACCTGTCAAGCTGTCACCTGTCAAGCTGACAGGTTGTCAAGCCTTGTCACGCCTCACTGACTGACTTGACAGGTGACAACAATGCACCACATGTCAGAGTGTCACTCACTTGTCTACCTGTCAAGCTGTCACCTGTCAAGCTGACAGGTTGTCAAGCCTTGTCACGCCTCACTGACTGACTTGACAGGTGACAACAATGCACCACATGTCAGAGTGTCACTCACTTGTCTACCTGTCAAGCTGTCACCTGTCAAGCTGACAGGTTGTCAAGCCTTGTCACGCCTCACTGACTGACTTGACAGGTGACAACAATGCACCACATGTCAGAGTGTCACTCACTTGTCTACCTGTCAAGCTGTCACCTGTCAAGCTGACAGGTTGTCAAGCCTTGTCACGCCTCACTGACTGACTTGACAGGTGACAACAATGCACCACATGTCAGAGTGTCACTCACTTGTCTACCTGTCAAGCTGTCACCTGTCAAGCTGACAGGTTGTCAAGCCTTGTCACGCCTCACTGACTGACTTGACAGGTGACAACAATGCACCACATGTCAGAGTGTCACTCACTTGTCTACCTGTCAAGCTGTCACCTGTCAAGCTGACAGGTTGTCAAGCCTTGTCACGCCTCACTGACTGACTTGACAGGTGACAACAATGCACCACATGTCAGAGTGTCACTCACTTGTCTACCTGTCAAGCTGTCACCTGTCAAGCTGACAGGTTGTCAAGCCTTGTCACGCCTCACTGACTGACTTGACAGGTGACAACAATGCACCACATGTCAGAGTGTCACTCACTTGTCTACCTGTCAAGCTGTCACCTGTCAAGCTGACAGGTTGTCAAGCCTTGTCACGCCTCACTGACTGACTTGACAGGTGACAACAATGCACCACATGTCAGAGTGTCACTCACTTGTCTACCTGTCAAGCTGTCACCTGTCAAGCTGACAGGTTGTCAAGCCTTGTCACGCCTCACTGACTGACTTGACAGGTGACAACAATGCACCACATGTCAGAGTGTCACTCACTTGTCTACCTGTCAAGCTGTCACCTGTCAAGCTGACAGGTTGTCAAGCCTTGTCACGCCTCACTGACTGACTTGACAGGTGACAACAATGCACCACATGTCAGAGTGTCACTCACTTGTCTACCTGTCAAGCTGTCACCTGTCAAGCTGACAGGTTGTCAAGCCTTGTCACGCCTCACTGACTGACTTGACAGGTGACAACAATGCACCACATGTCAGAGTGTCACTCACTTGTCTACCTGTCAAGCTGTCACCTGTCAAGCTGACAGGTTGTCAAGCCTTGTCACGCCTCACTGACTGACTTGACAGGTGACAACAATGCACCACATGTCAGAGTGTCACTCACTTGTCTACCTGTCAAGCTGTCACCTGTCAAGCTGACAGGTTGTCAAGCCTTGTCACGCCTCACTGACTGACTTGACAGGTGACAACAATGCACCACATGTCAGAGTGTCACTCACTTGTCTACCTGTCAAGCTGTCACCTGTCAAGCTGACAGGTTGTCAAGCCTTGTCACGCCTCACTGACTGACTTGACAGGTGACAACAATGCACCACATGTCAGAGTGTCACTCACTTGTCTACCTGTCAAGCTGTCACCTGTCAAGCTGACAGGTTGTCAAGCCTTGTCACGCCTCACTGACTGACTTGACAGGTGACAACAATGCACCACATGTCAGAGTGTCACTCACTTGTCTACCTGTCAAGCTGTCACCTGTCAAGCTGACAGGTTGTCAAGCCTTGTCACGCCTCACTGACTGACTTGACAGGTGACAACAATGCACCACATGTCAGAGTGTCACTCACTTGTCTACCTGTCAAGCTGTCACCTGTCAAGCTGACAGGTTGTCAAGCCTTGTCACGCCTCACTGACTGACTTGACAGGTGACAACAATGCACCACATGTCAGAGTGTCACTCACTTGTCTACCTGTCAAGCTGTCACCTGTCAAGCTGACAGGTTGTCAAGCCTTGTCACGCCTCACTGACTGACTTGACAGGTGACAACAATGCACCACATGTCAGAGTGTCACTCACTTGTCTACCTGTCAAGCTGTCACCTGTCAAGCTGACAGGTTGTCAAGCCTTGTCACGCCTCACTGACTGACTTGACAGGTGACAACAATGCACCACATGTCAGAGTGTCACTCACTTGTCTACCTGTCAAGCTGTCACCTGTCAAGCTGACAGGTTGTCAAGCCTTGTCACGCCTCACTGACTGACTTGACAGGTGACAACAATGCACCACATGTCAGAGTGTCACTCACTTGTCTACCTGTCAAGCTGTCACCTGTCAAGCTGACAGGTTGTCAAGCCTTGTCACGCCTCACTGACTGACTTGACAGGTGACAACAATGCACCACATGTCAGAGTGTCACTCACTTGTCTACCTGTCAAGCTGTCACCTGTCAAGCTGACAGGTTGTCAAGCCTTGTCACGCCTCACTGACTGACTTGACAGGTGACAACAATGCACCACATGTCAGAGTGTCACTCACTTGTCTACCTGTCAAGCTGTCACCTGTCAAGCTGACAGGTTGTCAAGCCTTGTCACGCCTCACTGACTGACTTGACAGGTGACAACAATGCACCACATGTCAGAGTGTCACTCACTTGTCTACCTGTCAAGCTGTCACCTGTCAAGCTGACAGGTTGTCAAGCCTTGTCACGCCTCACTGACTGACTTGACAGGTGACAACAATGCACCACATGTCAGAGTGTCACTCACTTGTCTACCTGTCAAGCTGTCACCTGTCAAGCTGACAGGTTGTCAAGCCTTGTCACGCCTCACTGACTGACTTGACAGGTGACAACAATGCACCACATGTCAGAGTGTCACTCACTTGTCTACCTGTCAAGCTGTCACCTGTCAAGCTGACAGGTTGTCAAGCCTTGTCACGCCTCACTGACTGACTTGACAGGTGACAACAATGCACCACATGTCAGAGTGTCACTCACTTGTCTACCTGTCAAGCTGTCACCTGTCAAGCTGACAGGTTGTCAAGCCTTGTCACGCCTCACTGACTGACTTGACAGGTGACAACAATGCACCACATGTCAGAGTGTCACTCACTTGTCTACCTGTCAAGCTGTCACCTGTCAAGCTGACAGGTTGTCAAGCCTTGTCACGCCTCACTGACTGACTTGACAGGTGACAACAATGCACCACATGTCAGAGTGTCACTCACTTGTCTACCTGTCAAGCTGTCACCTGTCAAGCTGACAGGTTGTCAAGCCTTGTCACGCCTCACTGACTGACTTGACAGGTGACAACAATGCACCACATGTCAGAGTGTCACTCACTTGTCTACCTGTCAAGCTGTCACCTGTCAAGCTGACAGGTTGTCAAGCCTTGTCACGCCTCACTGACTGACTTGACAGGTGACAACAATGCACCACATGTCAGAGTGTCACTCACTTGTCTACCTGTCAAGCTGTCACCTGTCAAGCTGACAGGTTGTCAAGCCTTGTCACGCCTCACTGACTGACTTGACAGGTGACAACAATGCACCACATGTCAGAGTGTCACTCACTTGTCTACCTGTCAAGCTGTCACCTGTCAAGCTGACAGGTTGTCAAGCCTTGTCACGCCTCACTGACTGACTTGACAGGTGACAACAATGCACCACATGTCAGAGTGTCACTCACTTGTCTACCTGTCAAGCTGTCACCTGTCAAGCTGACAGGTTGTCAAGCCTTGTCACGCCTCACTGACTGACTTGACAGGTGACAACAATGCACCACATGTCAGAGTGTCACTCACTTGTCTACCTGTCAAGCTGTCACCTGTCAAGCTGACAGGTTGTCAAGCCTTGTCACGCCTCACTGACTGACTTGACAGGTGACAACAATGCACCACATGTCAGAGTGTCACTCACTTGTCTACCTGTCAAGCTGTCACCTGTCAAGCTGACAGGTTGTCAAGCCTTGTCACGCCTCACTGACTGACTTGACAGGTGACAACAATGCACCACATGTCAGAGTGTCACTCACTTGTCTACCTGTCAAGCTGTCACCTGTCAAGCTGACAGGTTGTCAAGCCTTGTCACGCCTCACTGACTGACTTGACAGGTGACAACAATGCACCACATGTCAGAGTGTCACTCACTTGTCTACCTGTCAAGCTGTCACCTGTCAAGCTGACAGGTTGTCAAGCCTTGTCACGCCTCACTGACTGACTTGACAGGTGACAACAATGCACCACATGTCAGAGTGTCACTCACTTGTCTACCTGTCAAGCTGTCACCTGTCAAGCTGACAGGTTGTCAAGCCTTGTCACGCCTCACTGACTGACTTGACAGGTGACAACAATGCACCACATGTCAGAGTGTCACTCACTTGTCTACCTGTCAAGCTGTCACCTGTCAAGCTGACAGGTTGTCAAGCCTTGTCACGCCTCACTGACTGACTTGACAGGTGACAACAATGCACCACATGTCAGAGTGTCACTCACTTGTCTACCTGTCAAGCTGTCACCTGTCAAGCTGACAGGTTGTCAAGCCTTGTCACGCCTCACTGACTGACTTGACAGGTGACAACAATGCACCACATGTCAGAGTGTCACTCACTTGTCTACCTGTCAAGCTGTCACCTGTCAAGCTGACAGGTTGTCAAGCCTTGTCACGCCTCACTGACTGACTTGACAGGTGACAACAATGCACCACATGTCAGAGTGTCACTCACTTGTCTACCTGTCAAGCTGTCACCTGTCAAGCTGACAGGTTGTCAAGCCTTGTCACGCCTCACTGACTGACTTGACAGGTGACAACAATGCACCACATGTCAGAGTGTCACTCACTTGTCTACCTGTCAAGCTGTCACCTGTCAAGCTGACAGGTTGTCAAGCCTTGTCACGCCTCACTGACTGACTTGACAGGTGACAACAATGCACCACATGTCAGAGTGTCACTCACTTGTCTACCTGTCAAGCTGTCACCTGTCAAGCTGACAGGTTGTCAAGCCTTGTCACGCCTCACTGACTGACTTGACAGGTGACAACAATGCACCACATGTCAGAGTGTCACTCACTTGTCTACCTGTCAAGCTGTCACCTGTCAAGCTGACAGGTTGTCAAGCCTTGTCACGCCTCACTGACTGACTTGACAGGTGACAACAATGCACCACATGTCAGAGTGTCACTCACTTGTCTACCTGTCAAGCTGTCACCTGTCAAGCTGACAGGTTGTCAAGCCTTGTCACGCCTCACTGACTGACTTGACAGGTGACAACAATGCACCACATGTCAGAGTGTCACTCACTTGTCTACCTGTCAAGCTGTCACCTGTCAAGCTGACAGGTTGTCAAGCCTTGTCACGCCTCACTGACTGACTTGACAGGTGACAACAATGCACCACATGTCAGAGTGTCACTCACTTGTCTACCTGTCAAGCTGTCACCTGTCAAGCTGACAGGTTGTCAAGCCTTGTCACGCCTCACTGACTGACTTGACAGGTGACAACAATGCACCACATGTCAGAGTGTCACTCACTTGTCTACCTGTCAAGCTGTCACCTGTCAAGCTGACAGGTTGTCAAGCCTTGTCACGCCTCACTGACTGACTTGACAGGTGACAACAATGCACCACATGTCAGAGTGTCACTCACTTGTCTACCTGTCAAGCTGTCACCTGTCAAGCTGACAGGTTGTCAAGCCTTGTCACGCCTCACTGACTGACTTGACAGGTGACAACAATGCACCACATGTCAGAGTGTCACTCACTTGTCTACCTGTCAAGCTGTCACCTGTCAAGCTGACAGGTTGTCAAGCCTTGTCACGCCTCACTGACTGACTTGACAGGTGACAACAATGCACCACATGTCAGAGTGTCACTCACTTGTCTACCTGTCAAGCTGTCACCTGTCAAGCTGACAGGTTGTCAAGCCTTGTCACGCCTCACTGACTGACTTGACAGGTGACAACAATGCACCACATGTCAGAGTGTCACTCACTTGTCTACCTGTCAAGCTGTCACCTGTCAAGCTGACAGGTTGTCAAGCCTTGTCACGCCTCACTGACTGACTTGACAGGTGACAACAATGCACCACATGTCAGAGTGTCACTCACTTGTCTACCTGTCAAGCTGTCACCTGTCAAGCTGACAGGTTGTCAAGCCTTGTCACGCCTCACTGACTGACTTGACAGGTGACAACAATGCACCACATGTCAGAGTGTCACTCACTTGTCTACCTGTCAAGCTGTCACCTGTCAAGCTGACAGGTTGTCAAGCCTTGTCACGCCTCACTGACTGACTTGACAGGTGACAACAATGCACCACATGTCAGAGTGTCACTCACTTGTCTACCTGTCAAGCTGTCACCTGTCAAGCTGACAGGTTGTCAAGCCTTGTCACGCCTCACTGACTGACTTGACAGGTGACAACAATGCACCACATGTCAGAGTGTCACTCACTTGTCTACCTGTCAAGCTGTCACCTGTCAAGCTGACAGGTTGTCAAGCCTTGTCACGCCTCACTGACTGACTTGACAGGTGACAACAATGCACCACATGTCAGAGTGTCACTCACTTGTCTACCTGTCAAGCTGTCACCTGTCAAGCTGACAGGTTGTCAAGCCTTGTCACGCCTCACTGACTGACTTGACAGGTGACAACAATGCACCACATGTCAGAGTGTCACTCACTTGTCTACCTGTCAAGCTGTCACCTGTCAAGCTGACAGGTTGTCAAGCCTTGTCACGCCTCACTGACTGACTTGACAGGTGACAACAATGCACCACATGTCAGAGTGTCACTCACTTGTCTACCTGTCAAGCTGTCACCTGTCAAGCTGACAGGTTGTCAAGCCTTGTCACGCCTCACTGACTGACTTGACAGGTGACAACAATGCACCACATGTCAGAGTGTCACTCACTTGTCTACCTGTCAAGCTGTCACCTGTCAAGCTGACAGGTTGTCAAGCCTTGTCACGCCTCACTGACTGACTTGACAGGTGACAACAATGCACCACATGTCAGAGTGTCACTCACTTGTCTACCTGTCAAGCTGTCACCTGTCAAGCTGACAGGTTGTCAAGCCTTGTCACGCCTCACTGACTGACTTGACAGGTGACAACAATGCACCACATGTCAGAGTGTCACTCACTTGTCTACCTGTCAAGCTGTCACCTGTCAAGCTGACAGGTTGTCAAGCCTTGTCACGCCTCACTGACTGACTTGACAGGTGACAACAATGCACCACATGTCAGAGTGTCACTCACTTGTCTACCTGTCAAGCTGTCACCTGTCAAGCTGACAGGTTGTCAAGCCTTGTCACGCCTCACTGACTGACTTGACAGGTGACAACAATGCACCACATGTCAGAGTGTCACTCACTTGTCTACCTGTCAAGCTGTCACCTGTCAAGCTGACAGGTTGTCAAGCCTTGTCACGCCTCACTGACTGACTTGACAGGTGACAACAATGCACCACATGTCAGAGTGTCACTCACTTGTCTACCTGTCAAGCTGTCACCTGTCAAGCTGACAGGTTGTCAAGCCTTGTCACGCCTCACTGACTGACTTGACAGGTGACAACAATGCACCACATGTCAGAGTGTCACTCACTTGTCTACCTGTCAAGCTGTCACCTGTCAAGCTGACAGGTTGTCAAGCCTTGTCACGCCTCACTGACTGACTTGACAGGTGACAACAATGCACCACATGTCAGAGTGTCACTCACTTGTCTACCTGTCAAGCTGTCACCTGTCAAGCTGACAGGTTGTCAAGCCTTGTCACGCCTCACTGACTGACTTGACAGGTGACAACAATGCACCACATGTCAGAGTGTCACTCACTTGTCTACCTGTCAAGCTGTCACCTGTCAAGCTGACAGGTTGTCAAGCCTTGTCACGCCTCACTGACTGACTTGACAGGTGACAACAATGCACCACATGTCAGAGTGTCACTCACTTGTCTACCTGTCAAGCTGTCACCTGTCAAGCTGACAGGTTGTCAAGCCTTGTCACGCCTCACTGACTGACTTGACAGGTGACAACAATGCACCACATGTCAGAGTGTCACTCACTTGTCTACCTGTCAAGCTGTCACCTGTCAAGCTGACAGGTTGTCAAGCCTTGTCACGCCTCACTGACTGACTTGACAGGTGACAACAATGCACCACATGTCAGAGTGTCACTCACTTGTCTACCTGTCAAGCTGTCACCTGTCAAGCTGACAGGTTGTCAAGCCTTGTCACGCCTCACTGACTGACTTGACAGGTGACAACAATGCACCACATGTCAGAGTGTCACTCACTTGTCTACCTGTCAAGCTGTCACCTGTCAAGCTGACAGGTTGTCAAGCCTTGTCACGCCTCACTGACTGACTTGACAGGTGACAACAATGCACCACATGTCAGAGTGTCACTCACTTGTCTACCTGTCAAGCTGTCACCTGTCAAGCTGACAGGTTGTCAAGCCTTGTCACGCCTCACTGACTGACTTGACAGGTGACAACAATGCACCACATGTCAGAGTGTCACTCACTTGTCTACCTGTCAAGCTGTCACCTGTCAAGCTGACAGGTTGTCAAGCCTTGTCACGCCTCACTGACTGACTTGACAGGTGACAACAATGCACCACATGTCAGAGTGTCACTCACTTGTCTACCTGTCAAGCTGTCACCTGTCAAGCTGACAGGTTGTCAAGCCTTGTCACGCCTCACTGACTGACTTGACAGGTGACAACAATGCACCACATGTCAGAGTGTCACTCACTTGTCTACCTGTCAAGCTGTCACCTGTCAAGCTGACAGGTTGTCAAGCCTTGTCACGCCTCACTGACTGACTTGACAGGTGACAACAATGCACCACATGTCAGAGTGTCACTCACTTGTCTACCTGTCAAGCTGTCACCTGTCAAGCTGACAGGTTGTCAAGCCTTGTCACGCCTCACTGACTGACTTGACAGGTGACAACAATGCACCACATGTCAGAGTGTCACTCACTTGTCTACCTGTCAAGCTGTCACCTGTCAAGCTGACAGGTTGTCAAGCCTTGTCACGCCTCACTGACTGACTTGACAGGTGACAACAATGCACCACATGTCAGAGTGTCACTCACTTGTCTACCTGTCAAGCTGTCACCTGTCAAGCTGACAGGTTGTCAAGCCTTGTCACGCCTCACTGACTGACTTGACAGGTGACAACAATGCACCACATGTCAGAGTGTCACTCACTTGTCTACCTGTCAAGCTGTCACCTGTCAAGCTGACAGGTTGTCAAGCCTTGTCACGCCTCACTGACTGACTTGACAGGTGACAACAATGCACCACATGTCAGAGTGTCACTCACTTGTCTACCTGTCAAGCTGTCACCTGTCAAGCTGACAGGTTGTCAAGCCTTGTCACGCCTCACTGACTGACTTGACAGGTGACAACAATGCACCACATGTCAGAGTGTCACTCACTTGTCTACCTGTCAAGCTGTCACCTGTCAAGCTGACAGGTTGTCAAGCCTTGTCACGCCTCACTGACTGACTTGACAGGTGACAACAATGCACCACATGTCAGAGTGTCACTCACTTGTCTACCTGTCAAGCTGTCACCTGTCAAGCTGACAGGTTGTCAAGCCTTGTCACGCCTCACTGACTGACTTGACAGGTGACAACAATGCACCACATGTCAGAGTGTCACTCACTTGTCTACCTGTCAAGCTGTCACCTGTCAAGCTGACAGGTTGTCAAGCCTTGTCACGCCTCACTGACTGACTTGACAGGTGACAACAATGCACCACATGTCAGAGTGTCACTCACTTGTCTACCTGTCAAGCTGTCACCTGTCAAGCTGACAGGTTGTCAAGCCTTGTCACGCCTCACTGACTGACTTGACAGGTGACAACAATGCACCACATGTCAGAGTGTCACTCACTTGTCTACCTGTCAAGCTGTCACCTGTCAAGCTGACAGGTTGTCAAGCCTTGTCACGCCTCACTGACTGACTTGACAGGTGACAACAATGCACCACATGTCAGAGTGTCACTCACTTGTCTACCTGTCAAGCTGTCACCTGTCAAGCTGACAGGTTGTCAAGCCTTGTCACGCCTCACTGACTGACTTGACAGGTGACAACAATGCACCACATGTCAGAGTGTCACTCACTTGTCTACCTGTCAAGCTGTCACCTGTCAAGCTGACAGGTTGTCAAGCCTTGTCACGCCTCACTGACTGACTTGACAGGTGACAACAATGCACCACATGTCAGAGTGTCACTCACTTGTCTACCTGTCAAGCTGTCACCTGTCAAGCTGACAGGTTGTCAAGCCTTGTCACGCCTCACTGACTGACTTGACAGGTGACAACAATGCACCACATGTCAGAGTGTCACTCACTTGTCTACCTGTCAAGCTGTCACCTGTCAAGCTGACAGGTTGTCAAGCCTTGTCACGCCTCACTGACTGACTTGACAGGTGACAACAATGCACCACATGTCAGAGTGTCACTCACTTGTCTACCTGTCAAGCTGTCACCTGTCAAGCTGACAGGTTGTCAAGCCTTGTCACGCCTCACTGACTGACTTGACAGGTGACAACAATGCACCACATGTCAGAGTGTCACTCACTTGTCTACCTGTCAAGCTGTCACCTGTCAAGCTGACAGGTTGTCAAGCCTTGTCACGCCTCACTGACTGACTTGACAGGTGACAACAATGCACCACATGTCAGAGTGTCACTCACTTGTCTACCTGTCAAGCTGTCACCTGTCAAGCTGACAGGTTGTCAAGCCTTGTCACGCCTCACTGACTGACTTGACAGGTGACAACAATGCACCACATGTCAGAGTGTCACTCACTTGTCTACCTGTCAAGCTGTCACCTGTCAAGCTGACAGGTTGTCAAGCCTTGTCACGCCTCACTGACTGACTTGACAGGTGACAACAATGCACCACATGTCAGAGTGTCACTCACTTGTCTACCTGTCAAGCTGTCACCTGTCAAGCTGACAGGTTGTCAAGCCTTGTCACGCCTCACTGACTGACTTGACAGGTGACAACAATGCACCACATGTCAGAGTGTCACTCACTTGTCTACCTGTCAAGCTGTCACCTGTCAAGCTGACAGGTTGTCAAGCCTTGTCACGCCTCACTGACTGACTTGACAGGTGACAACAATGCACCACATGTCAGAGTGTCACTCACTTGTCTACCTGTCAAGCTGTCACCTGTCAAGCTGACAGGTTGTCAAGCCTTGTCACGCCTCACTGACTGACTTGACAGGTGACAACAATGCACCACATGTCAGAGTGTCACTCACTTGTCTACCTGTCAAGCTGTCACCTGTCAAGCTGACAGGTTGTCAAGCCTTGTCACGCCTCACTGACTGACTTGACAGGTGACAACAATGCACCACATGTCAGAGTGTCACTCACTTGTCTACCTGTCAAGCTGTCACCTGTCAAGCTGACAGGTTGTCAAGCCTTGTCACGCCTCACTGACTGACTTGACAGGTGACAACAATGCACCACATGTCAGAGTGTCACTCACTTGTCTACCTGTCAAGCTGTCACCTGTCAAGCTGACAGGTTGTCAAGCCTTGTCACGCCTCACTGACTGACTTGACAGGTGACAACAATGCACCACATGTCAGAGTGTCACTCACTTGTCTACCTGTCAAGCTGTCACCTGTCAAGCTGACAGGTTGTCAAGCCTTGTCACGCCTCACTGACTGACTTGACAGGTGACAACAATGCACCACATGTCAGAGTGTCACTCACTTGTCTACCTGTCAAGCTGTCACCTGTCAAGCTGACAGGTTGTCAAGCCTTGTCACGCCTCACTGACTGACTTGACAGGTGACAACAATGCACCACATGTCAGAGTGTCACTCACTTGTCTACCTGTCAAGCTGTCACCTGTCAAGCTGACAGGTTGTCAAGCCTTGTCACGCCTCACTGACTGACTTGACAGGTGACAACAATGCACCACATGTCAGAGTGTCACTCACTTGTCTACCTGTCAAGCTGTCACCTGTCAAGCTGACAGGTTGTCAAGCCTTGTCACGCCTCACTGACTGACTTGACAGGTGACAACAATGCACCACATGTCAGAGTGTCACTCACTTGTCTACCTGTCAAGCTGTCACCTGTCAAGCTGACAGGTTGTCAAGCCTTGTCACGCCTCACTGACTGACTTGACAGGTGACAACAATGCACCACATGTCAGAGTGTCACTCACTTGTCTACCTGTCAAGCTGTCACCTGTCAAGCTGACAGGTTGTCAAGCCTTGTCACGCCTCACTGACTGACTTGACAGGTGACAACAATGCACCACATGTCAGAGTGTCACTCACTTGTCTACCTGTCAAGCTGTCACCTGTCAAGCTGACAGGTTGTCAAGCCTTGTCACGCCTCACTGACTGACTTGACAGGTGACAACAATGCACCACATGTCAGAGTGTCACTCACTTGTCTACCTGTCAAGCTGTCACCTGTCAAGCTGACAGGTTGTCAAGCCTTGTCACGCCTCACTGACTGACTTGACAGGTGACAACAATGCACCACATGTCAGAGTGTCACTCACTTGTCTACCTGTCAAGCTGTCACCTGTCAAGCTGACAGGTTGTCAAGCCTTGTCACGCCTCACTGACTGACTTGACAGGTGACAACAATGCACCACATGTCAGAGTGTCACTCACTTGTCTACCTGTCAAGCTGTCACCTGTCAAGCTGACAGGTTGTCAAGCCTTGTCACGCCTCACTGACTGACTTGACAGGTGACAACAATGCACCACATGTCAGAGTGTCACTCACTTGTCTACCTGTCAAGCTGTCACCTGTCAAGCTGACAGGTTGTCAAGCCTTGTCACGCCTCACTGACTGACTTGACAGGTGACAACAATGCACCACATGTCAGAGTGTCACTCACTTGTCTACCTGTCAAGCTGTCACCTGTCAAGCTGACAGGTTGTCAAGCCTTGTCACGCCTCACTGACTGACTTGACAGGTGACAACAATGCACCACATGTCAGAGTGTCACTCACTTGTCTACCTGTCAAGCTGTCACCTGTCAAGCTGACAGGTTGTCAAGCCTTGTCACGCCTCACTGACTGACTTGACAGGTGACAACAATGCACCACATGTCAGAGTGTCACTCACTTGTCTACCTGTCAAGCTGTCACCTGTCAAGCTGACAGGTTGTCAAGCCTTGTCACGCCTCACTGACTGACTTGACAGGTGACAACAATGCACCACATGTCAGAGTGTCACTCACTTGTCTACCTGTCAAGCTGTCACCTGTCAAGCTGACAGGTTGTCAAGCCTTGTCACGCCTCACTGACTGACTTGACAGGTGACAACAATGCACCACATGTCAGAGTGTCACTCACTTGTCTACCTGTCAAGCTGTCACCTGTCAAGCTGACAGGTTGTCAAGCCTTGTCACGCCTCACTGACTGACTTGACAGGTGACAACAATGCACCACATGTCAGAGTGTCACTCACTTGTCTACCTGTCAAGCTGTCACCTGTCAAGCTGACAGGTTGTCAAGCCTTGTCACGCCTCACTGACTGACTTGACAGGTGACAACAATGCACCACATGTCAGAGTGTCACTCACTTGTCTACCTGTCAAGCTGTCACCTGTCAAGCTGACAGGTTGTCAAGCCTTGTCACGCCTCACTGACTGACTTGACAGGTGACAACAATGCACCACATGTCAGAGTGTCACTCACTTGTCTACCTGTCAAGCTGTCACCTGTCAAGCTGACAGGTTGTCAAGCCTTGTCACGCCTCACTGACTGACTTGACAGGTGACAACAATGCACCACATGTCAGAGTGTCACTCACTTGTCTACCTGTCAAGCTGTCACCTGTCAAGCTGACAGGTTGTCAAGCCTTGTCACGCCTCACTGACTGACTTGACAGGTGACAACAATGCACCACATGTCAGAGTGTCACTCACTTGTCTACCTGTCAAGCTGTCACCTGTCAAGCTGACAGGTTGTCAAGCCTTGTCACGCCTCACTGACTGACTTGACAGGTGACAACAATGCACCACATGTCAGAGTGTCACTCACTTGTCTACCTGTCAAGCTGTCACCTGTCAAGCTGACAGGTTGTCAAGCCTTGTCACGCCTCACTGACTGACTTGACAGGTGACAACAATGCACCACATGTCAGAGTGTCACTCACTTGTCTACCTGTCAAGCTGTCACCTGTCAAGCTGACAGGTTGTCAAGCCTTGTCACGCCTCACTGACTGACTTGACAGGTGACAACAATGCACCACATGTCAGAGTGTCACTCACTTGTCTACCTGTCAAGCTGTCACCTGTCAAGCTGACAGGTTGTCAAGCCTTGTCACGCCTCACTGACTGACTTGACAGGTGACAACAATGCACCACATGTCAGAGTGTCACTCACTTGTCTACCTGTCAAGCTGTCACCTGTCAAGCTGACAGGTTGTCAAGCCTTGTCACGCCTCACTGACTGACTTGACAGGTGACAACAATGCACCACATGTCAGAGTGTCACTCACTTGTCTACCTGTCAAGCTGTCACCTGTCAAGCTGACAGGTTGTCAAGCCTTGTCACGCCTCACTGACTGACTTGACAGGTGACAACAATGCACCACATGTCAGAGTGTCACTCACTTGTCTACCTGTCAAGCTGTCACCTGTCAAGCTGACAGGTTGTCAAGCCTTGTCACGCCTCACTGACTGACTTGACAGGTGACAACAATGCACCACATGTCAGAGTGTCACTCACTTGTCTACCTGTCAAGCTGTCACCTGTCAAGCTGACAGGTTGTCAAGCCTTGTCACGCCTCACTGACTGACTTGACAGGTGACAACAATGCACCACATGTCAGAGTGTCACTCACTTGTCTACCTGTCAAGCTGTCACCTGTCAAGCTGACAGGTTGTCAAGCCTTGTCACGCCTCACTGACTGACTTGACAGGTGACAACAATGCACCACATGTCAGAGTGTCACTCACTTGTCTACCTGTCAAGCTGTCACCTGTCAAGCTGACAGGTTGTCAAGCCTTGTCACGCCTCACTGACTGACTTGACAGGTGACAACAATGCACCACATGTCAGAGTGTCACTCACTTGTCTACCTGTCAAGCTGTCACCTGTCAAGCTGACAGGTTGTCAAGCCTTGTCACGCCTCACTGACTGACTTGACAGGTGACAACAATGCACCACATGTCAGAGTGTCACTCACTTGTCTACCTGTCAAGCTGTCACCTGTCAAGCTGACAGGTTGTCAAGCCTTGTCACGCCTCACTGACTGACTTGACAGGTGACAACAATGCACCACATGTCAGAGTGTCACTCACTTGTCTACCTGTCAAGCTGTCACCTGTCAAGCTGACAGGTTGTCAAGCCTTGTCACGCCTCACTGACTGACTTGACAGGTGACAACAATGCACCACATGTCAGAGTGTCACTCACTTGTCTACCTGTCAAGCTGTCACCTGTCAAGCTGACAGGTTGTCAAGCCTTGTCACGCCTCACTGACTGACTTGACAGGTGACAACAATGCACCACATGTCAGAGTGTCACTCACTTGTCTACCTGTCAAGCTGTCACCTGTCAAGCTGACAGGTTGTCAAGCCTTGTCACGCCTCACTGACTGACTTGACAGGTGACAACAATGCACCACATGTCAGAGTGTCACTCACTTGTCTACCTGTCAAGCTGTCACCTGTCAAGCTGACAGGTTGTCAAGCCTTGTCACGCCTCACTGACTGACTTGACAGGTGACAACAATGCACCACATGTCAGAGTGTCACTCACTTGTCTACCTGTCAAGCTGTCACCTGTCAAGCTGACAGGTTGTCAAGCCTTGTCACGCCTCACTGACTGACTTGACAGGTGACAACAATGCACCACATGTCAGAGTGTCACTCACTTGTCTACCTGTCAAGCTGTCACCTGTCAAGCTGACAGGTTGTCAAGCCTTGTCACGCCTCACTGACTGACTTGACAGGTGACAACAATGCACCACATGTCAGAGTGTCACTCACTTGTCTACCTGTCAAGCTGTCACCTGTCAAGCTGACAGGTTGTCAAGCCTTGTCACGCCTCACTGACTGACTTGACAGGTGACAACAATGCACCACATGTCAGAGTGTCACTCACTTGTCTACCTGTCAAGCTGTCACCTGTCAAGCTGACAGGTTGTCAAGCCTTGTCACGCCTCACTGACTGACTTGACAGGTGACAACAATGCACCACATGTCAGAGTGTCACTCACTTGTCTACCTGTCAAGCTGTCACCTGTCAAGCTGACAGGTTGTCAAGCCTTGTCACGCCTCACTGACTGACTTGACAGGTGACAACAATGCACCACATGTCAGAGTGTCACTCACTTGTCTACCTGTCAAGCTGTCACCTGTCAAGCTGACAGGTTGTCAAGCCTTGTCACGCCTCACTGACTGACTTGACAGGTGACAACAATGCACCACATGTCAGAGTGTCACTCACTTGTCTACCTGTCAAGCTGTCACCTGTCAAGCTGACAGGTTGTCAAGCCTTGTCACGCCTCACTGACTGACTTGACAGGTGACAACAATGCACCACATGTCAGAGTGTCACTCACTTGTCTACCTGTCAAGCTGTCACCTGTCAAGCTGACAGGTTGTCAAGCCTTGTCACGCCTCACTGACTGACTTGACAGGTGACAACAATGCACCACATGTCAGAGTGTCACTCACTTGTCTACCTGTCAAGCTGTCACCTGTCAAGCTGACAGGTGTCAAGCCTTGTCACGCTCACTGACTGACTTGACAGTGACAACAATGCACCACATGTCAGAGTGTCACTCACTTGTCACCTCTTCAAGCTGTCACCTTCAAGCTGACAGGTTGTCAACCTTGTCACGCCTCACTGACTGACTTGACAGTGACAACAATGCAACCACAGTCAGAGTGTCACTCACTTGT
>MRSW03000135.1:0-25379 GCA_001923025.3 Taenia multiceps | reverse complement strand
TGTCACCTGTCAGCTGACAGGTTGTCAAGCCTGTCACGCCTCACTGACTGACTGACAGGTGACAACAATGCACCACATGCCAGAGTGTCACTCACTTGTCTACCTGTCAAGCTGTCACCTGTCAAGCTGACAGGTTGTCAAGCCTTGTCACGCCTCACTGACTGACTTGAGAGCGTGACAACAATGCACCACATGTCAGAGTGTCACTCACTTGTCTACCTGTCAAGCTGTCACCTGTCAAGCTGACAGGTTGTCAAGCCTTGTCACGCCTCACTGACTGACTTGAAGGTGACAACAATGCACCACATGCCAGAGTGTCACTCACTGTATACCTGTCAAGCTGTCACCTGTCAAGCTGACAGGTTGTCAAGCCTTGTCACGCCTACACTGACTTGAGAGGTGACAACAATGCACCAATGCCAGAGTGTCACTCACTGTCTACCTGTCAAGCTGTCACTGTCAAGCTGACAGGTTGTCAAGCCTTGTCACGCCTCACTGACTGACTTGAGAGGTGACAACAATGCACCACAGTCAGAGTGTCACTCACTTGTCTACCTGTCAAGCTGTCACCTGTCAAGCTGACAGGTTGTCAAGCCTTGTCACGCCTCACTGACTGACTTGACAGGTGACAACAATGCACCACATGTCAGAGTGTCACTCACTTGTCTACCTGTCAAGCTGTCACCTGTCAAGCTGACAGGTTGTCAAGCCTTGTCACGCCTCACTGACTGACTTGAGAGGGACAACAATGCACCACATGTCAGAGTGTCACTCACTTGTCTACCTGTCAAGCTGTCACCTGTCAAGCTGACAGGTTGTCAAGCCTTGTCACGCCTCACTGACTGACTTGACAGTGACAACAATGCACCACATGTCAGAGTGTCACTCACTTGTCTACCTGTCAAGCTGTCACCTGTCAAGCTGACAGGTTGTCAAGCCTTGTCACGCCTCACTGACTGACTTGACAGGTGACAACAATGCACCACATGTCAGAGTGTCACTCATTGTCTACCTGTCAAGCTGTCACCTGTCAAGCTGACAGGTTGTCAAGCCTTGTCACGCCTCACTGACTGACTTGACAGGTGACAACAATGCACCACATGTCAGAGTGTCACTCACTTGTCTGTACACCTGTCAAGCTGACAGGTTGTCAAGCCTTGTCACGCCTCACTGACTGACTTGACAGGTGACAACAATGCACCACATGTCAGAGTGTCACTCACTTGTCTACCTGTCAAGCTGTCACCTGTCAAGCTGACAGGTTGTCAAGCCTTGTCACGCCTCACTGACTGACTTGACAGGTGACAACAATGCACCACATGTCAGAGTGTCACTCACCTGTCTACCTGTCAAGCTGTCACCTGTCAAGCTGACAGGTTGTCAAGCCTTGTCACGCCTCACTGACTGACTTGACAGGTGACAACAATGCACCACATGTCAGAGTGTCACTCACTTGTCTACCTGTCAAGCTGTCACCTGTCAAGCTGACAGGTTGTCAAGCCTTGTCACGCCTCACTGACTGACTTGACAGGTGACAACAATGCACCACATGTCAGAGTGTCACTCACTTGTCTACCTGTCAAGCTGTCACCTGTCAAGCTGACAGGTTGTCAAGCCTTGTCACGCCTCACTGACTGACTTGAGAGGTGACAACAATGCACCACATGTCAGAGTGTCACTCACTTGTCTACCTGTCAAGCTGTCACCTGTCAAGCTGACAGGTTGTCAAGCCTTGTCACGCCTCACTGACTGACTTGACAGGTGACAACAATGCACCACATGTCAGAGTGTCACTCACTTGTCTACCTGTCAAGCTGTCACCTGTCAAGCTGACAGGTTGTCAAGCCTTGTCACGCCTCACTGATTGACTTGAGAGGTGACAACAATGCACCACATGTCAGAGTGTCACTCACTTGTCTACCTGTCAAGCTGTCACCTGTCAAGCTGACAGGTTGTCAAGCCTTGTCACGCCTCACTGACTGACTTGAGGTGACAACAATGCACCACATGTCAGAGTGTCACTCACTTGTCTACCTGTCAAGCTGTCACCTGTCAAGCTGACAGGTTGTCAAGCCTTGTCACGCCTCACTGACTGACTTGACAGGTGACAACAATGCACCACATGTCAGAGTGTCACTCACTTGTCTACCTGTCAAGCTGACAGGTTGTCAAGCCTTGTCACGCCTCACTGACTGACTTGACAGGTGACAACAATGCACCACATGTCAGAGTGTCACTCACTTGTCTACCTGTCAAGCTGTCACCTGTCAAGCTGACAGGTTGTCAAGCCTTGTCACGCCTCACTGACTGACTTGACAGGTGACAACAATGCACCACATGTCAGAGTGTCACTCACTGTCTACCTGTCAAGCTGTCACCTGTCAAGCTGACAGGTTGTCAAGCCTTGTCACGCCTCACTGACTGACTTGAGGTGACAACAATGCACCACATGTCAGAGTGTCACTCACTTGTCTACCTGTCAAGCTGTCACCTGTCAAGCTGACAGGTTGTCAAGCCTTGTCACGCCTCACTGACTGACTTGACAGGTGACAACAATGCACCACATGTCAGAGTGTCACTCACTTGTCTACCTGTCAAGCTGTCACCTGTCAAGCTGACAGGTTGTCAAGCCTTGTCACGCCTCACTGACTGACTTGACAGGTGACAACAATGCACCACATGTCAGAGTGTCACTCACTTGTCTACCTGTCAAGCTGTCACCTGTCAAGCTGACAGGTTGTCAAGCCTTGTCACGCCTCACTGACTGACTTGACAGGTGACAACAATGCACCACATGTCAGAGTGTCACTCACTTGTCTACCTGTCAAGCTGTCACCTGTCAAGCTGACAGGTTGTCAAGCCTTGTCACGCCTCACTGACTGACTTGAGAGGTGACAACAATGCACCACATGTCAGAGTGTCACTCACTTGTCTACCTGTCAAGCTGTCACCTGTCAAGCTGACAGGTTGTCAAGCCTTGTCACGCCTCACTGACTGACTTGACAGGTGACAACAATGCACCACATGTCAGAGTGTCACTCACTTGTCTACCTGTCAAGCTGTCACCTGTCAAGCTGACAGGTTGTCAAGCCTTGTCACGCCTCACTGACTGACTTGACAGGTGACAACAATGCACCACATGTCAGAGTGTCACTCACTTGTCTACCTGTCAAGCTGTCACCTGTCAAGCTGACAGGTTGTCAAGCCTTGTCACGCCTCACTGACTGACTTGAGAGGTGACAACAATGCACCACATGTCAGAGTGTCACTCACTTGTCTACCTGTCAAGCTGTCACCTGTCAAGCTGACAGGTTGTCAAGCCTTGTCACGCCTCACTGACTGACTTGACAGGTGACAACAATGCACCACATGTCAGAGTGTCACTCACTTGTCTACCTGTCAAGCTGTCACCTGTCAAGCTGACAGGTTGTCAAGCCTTGTCACGCCTCACTGACTGACTTGACAGGTGACAACAATGCACCACATGTCAGAGTGTCACTCACTTGTCTACCTGTCAAGCTGTCACCTGTCAAGCTGACAGGTTGTCAAGCCTTGTCACGCCTCACTGACTGACTTGACAGTGACAACAATGCACCACATGTCAGAGTGTCACTCACTTGTCTACCTGTCAAGCTGTCACCTGTCAAGCTGACAGGTTGTCAAGCCTTGTCACGCCTCACTGACTGACTTGACAGGTGACAACAATGCACCACATGTCAGAGTGTCACTCACTTGTCTACCTGTCAAGCTGTCACCTGTCAAGCTGACAGGTTGTCAAGCCTTGTCACGCCTCACTGACTGACTTGACAGGTGACAACAATGCACCACATGTCAGAGTGTCACTCACTTGTCTAACTGTCAAGCTGACAGGTTGTCAAGCCTTGTCACGCCTCACTGACTGACTTGACAGGTGACAACAATGCACCACATGTCAGAGTGTCACTCACTTGTCTACCTGTCAAGCTGTCACCTGTCAAGCTGACAGGTTGTCAAGCCTTGTCACGCCTCACTGACTGACTTGACAGGTGACAACAATGCACCACATGTCAGAGTGTCACTCACTTGTCTACCTGTCAAGCTGTCACCTGTCAAGCTGACAGGTTGTCAAGCCTTGTCACGCCTCACTGACTGACTTGACAGGTGACAACAATGCACCACATGTCAGAGTGTCACTCACTTGTCTACCTGTCAAGCTGTCACCTGTCAAGCTGACAGGTTGTCAAGCCTTGTCACGCCTCACTGACTGACTTGACAGGTGACAACAATGCACCACATGTCAGAGTGTCACTCACTTGTCTACCTGTCAAGCTGTCACCTGTCAAGCTGACAGGTTGTCAAGCCTTGTCACGCCTCACTGACTGACTTGACAGGTGACAACAATGCACCACATGTCAGAGTGTCACTCACTTGTCTACCTGTCAAGCTGTCACCTGTCAAGCTGACAGGTTGTCAAGCCTTGTCACGCCTCACTGACTGACTTGAGAGGTGACAACAATGCACCACATGTCAGAGTGTCACTCACTTGTCTACCTGTCAAGCTGTCACCTGTCAAGCTGACAGGTTGTCAAGCCTTGTCACGCCTCACTGACTGTGACTTGACAGGTGACAACAATGCACCACATGTCAGAGTGTCACTCACTTGTCTACCTGTCAAGCTGTCACCTGTCAAGCTGACAGGTTGTCAAGCCTTGTCACGCCTCACTGACTGACTTGACAGGTGACAACAATGCACCACATGTCAGAGTGTCACTCACTTGTCTACCTGTCAAGCTGTCACCTGTCAAGCTGACAGGTTGTCAAGCCTTGTCACGCCTCACTGACTGACTTGACAGGTGACAACAATGCACCACATGTCAGAGTGTCACTCACTTGTCTACCTGTCAAGCTGTCACCTGTCAAGCTGACAGGTTGTCAAGCCTTGTCACGCCTCACTGACTGACTTGACAGGTGACAACAATGCACCACATGTCAGAGTGTCACTCACTTGTCTACCTGTCAAGCTGTCACCTGTCAAGCTGACAGGTTGTCAAGCCTTGTCACGCCTCACTGACTGACTTGACAGGTGACAACAATGCACCACATGTCAGAGTGTCACTCACTTGTCTACCTGTCAAGCTGTCACCTGTCAAGCTGACAGGTTGTCAAGCCTTGTCACGCCTCACTGACTGACTTGACAGGTGACAACAATGCACCACATGTCAGAGTGTCACTCACTTGTCTACCTGTCAAGCTGTCACCTGTCAAGCTGACAGGTTGTCAAGCCTTGTCACGCCTCACTGACTGACTTGACAGGTGACAACAATGCACCACATGTCAGAGTGTCACTCACTTGGTTACCTGTCAAGCTGACAGGTTGTCAAGCCTTGTCACGCCTCACTGACTGACTTGACAGGTGACAACAATGCACCACATGTCAGAGTGTCACTCACTTGTCTACCTGTCAAGCTGTCACCTGTCAAGCTGACAGGTTGTCAAGCCTTGTCACGCCTCACTGACTGACTTGACAGGTGACAACAATGCACCACATGTCAGAGTGTCACTCACTTGTCTACCTGTCAAGCTGTCACCTGTCAAGCTGACAGGTTGTCAAGCCTTGTCACGCCTCACTGACTGACTTGACAGGTGACAACAATGCACCACATGTCAGAGTGTCACTCACTTGTCTACCTGTCAAGCTGTCACCTGTCAAGCTGACAGGTTGTCAAGCCTTGTCACGCCTCACTGACTGACTTGACAGGTGACAACAATGCACCACATGTCAGAGTGTCACTCACTTGTCTACCTGTCAAGCTGTCACCTGTCAAGCTGACAGGTTGTCAAGCCTTGTCACGCCTCACTGACTGACTTGACAGGTGACAACAATGCACCACATGTCAGAGTGTCACTCACTTGTCTACCTGTCAAGCTGTCACCTGTCAAGCTGACAGGTTGTCAAGCCTTGTCACGCCTCACTGACTGACTTGACAGGTGACAACAATGCACCACATGTCAGAGTGTCACTCACTTGTCTACCTGTCAAGCTGTCACCTGTCAAGCTGACAGGTTGTCAAGCCTTGTCACGCCTCACTGACTGACTTGACAGGTGACAACAATGCACCACATGTCAGAGTGTCACTCACTTGTCTACCTGTCAAGCTGTCACCTGTCAAGCTGACAGGTTGTCAAGCCTTGTCACGCCTCACTGACTGACTTGACAGGTGACAACAATGCACCACATGTCAGAGTGTCACTCACTTGTCTACCTGTCAAGCTGTCACCTGTCAAGCTGACAGGTTGTCAAGCCTTGTCACGCCTCACTGACTGACTTGACAGGTGACAACAATGCACCACATGTCAGAGTGTCACTCACTTGTCTACCTGTCAAGCTGTCACCTGTCAAGCTGACAGGTTGTCAAGCCTTGTCACGCCTCACTGACTGACTTGACAGGTGACAACAATGCACCACATGTCAGAGTGTCACTCACTTGTCTACCTGTCAAGCTGTCACCTGTCAAGCTGACAGGTTGTCAAGCCTTGTCACGCCTCACTGACTGACTTGACAGGTGACAACAATGCACCACATGTCAGAGTGTCACTCACTTGTCTACCTGTCAAGCTGTCACCTGTCAAGCTGACAGGTTGTCAAGCCTTGTCACGCCTCACTGACTGACTTGAGGTGACAACAATGCACCACATGTCAGAGTGTCACTCACTTGTCTACCTGTCAAGCTGTCACCTGTCAAGCTGACAGGTTGTCAAGCCTTGTCACGCCTCACTGACTGACTTGACAGGTGACAACAATGCACCACATGTCAGAGTGTCACTCACCTGTCTACCTGTCAAGCTGACAGGTTGTCAAGCCTTGTCACGCCTCACTGACTGACTTGACAGGTGACAACAATGCACCACATGTCAGAGTGTCACTCACTTGTCTACCTGTCAAGCTGTCACCTGTCAAGCTGACAGGTTGTCAAGCCTTGTCACGCCTCACTGACTGACTTGACAGGTGACAACAATGCACCACATGTCAGAGTGTCACTCACTTGTCTACCTGTCAAGCTGTCACCTGTCAAGCTGACAGGTTGTCAAGCCTTGTCACGCCTCACTGACTGACTTGACAGGTGACAACAATGCACCACATGTCAGAGTGTCACTCACTTGTCTACCTGTCAAGCTGTCACCTGTCAAGCTGACAGGTTGTCAAGCCTTGTCACGCCTCACTGACTGACTTGACAGGTGACAACAATGCACCACATGTCAGAGTGTCACTCACTTGTCTACCTGTCAAGCTGTCACCTGTCAAGCTGACAGGTTGTCAAGCCTTGTCACGCCTCACTGACTGACTTGACAGGTGACAACAATGCACCACATGTCAGAGTGTCACTCACTTGTCTACCTGTCAAGCTGTCACCTGTCAAGCTGACAGGTTGTCAAGCCTTGTCACGCCTCACTGACTGACTTGACAGGTGACAACAATGCACCACATGTCAGAGTGTCACTCACTTGTCTACCTGTCAAGCTGTCACCTGTCAAGCTGACAGGTTGTCAAGCCTTGTCACGCCTCACTGACTGACTTGACAGGTGACAACAATGCACCACATGTCAGAGTGTCACTCACTTGTCTACCTGTCAAGCTGTCACCTGTCAAGCTGACAGGTTGTCAAGCCTTGTCACGCCTCACTGACTGACTTGACAGGTGACAACAATGCACCACATGTCAGAGTGTCACTCACTTGTCTACCTGTCAAGCTGTCACCTGTCAAGCTGACAGGTTGTCAAGCCTTGTCACGCCTCACTGACTGACTTGACAGGTGACAACAATGCACCACATGTCAGAGTGTCACTCACTTGTCTACCTGTCAAGCTGTCACCTGTCAAGCTGACAGGTTGTCAAGCCTTGTCACGCCTCACTGACTGACTTGACAGGTGACAACAATGCACCACATGCCAGAGTGTCACTCACTGTCTAGCTGTCACCTGTCAAGCTGACAGGTTGTCAAGCCTTGTCACGCCTCACTGACTGACTTGACAGGTGACAACAATGCACCACATGTCAGAGTGTCACTCACTTGTCTACCTGTCAAGCTGTCACCTGTCAAGCTGACAGGTTGTCAAGCCTTGTCACGCCTCACTGACTGACTTGACAGGTGACAACAATGCACCACATGTCAGAGTGTCACTCACTTGTCTACCTGTCAAGCTGTCACCTGTCAAGCTGACAGGTTGTCAAGCCTTGTCACGCCTCACTGACTGACTTGACAGGTGACAACAATGCACCACATGTCAGAGTGTCACTCACTTGTCTACCTGTCAAGCTGTCACCTGTCAAGCTGACAGGTTGTCAAGCCTTGTCACGCCTCACTGACTGACTTGACAGGTGACAACAATGCACCACATGTCAGAGTGTCACTCACTTGTCTACCTGTCAAGCTGTCACCTGTCAAGCTGACAGGTTGTCAAGCCTTGTCACGCCTCACTGACTGACTTGACAGGTGACAACAATGCACCACATGTCAGAGTGTCACTCACTTGTCTACCTGTCAAGCTGTCACCTGTCAAGCTGACAGGTTGTCAAGCCTTGTCACGCCTCACTGACTGACTTGACAGGTGACAACAATGCACCACATGTCAGAGTGTCACTCACTTGTCTACCTGTCAAGCTGTCACCTGTCAAGCTGACAGGTTGTCAAGCCTTGTCACGCCTCACTGACTGACTTGACAGGTGACAACAATGCACCACATGTCAGAGTGTCACTCACTTGTCTACCTGTCAAGCTGTCACCTGTCAAGCTGACAGGTTGTCAAGCCTTGTCACGCCTCACTGACTGACTTGACAGGTGACAACAATGCACCACATGTCAGAGTGTCACTCACTTGTCTACCTGTCAAGCTGTCACCTGTCAAGCTGACAGGTTGTCAAGCCTTGTCACGCCTCACTGACTGACTTGACAGGTGACAACAATGCACCACATGTCAGAGTGTCACTCACTTGTCTACCTGTCAAGCTGTCACCTGTCAAGCTGACAGGTTGTCAAGCCTTGTCACGCCTCACTGACTGACTTGAGAGGTGACAACAATGCACCACATGTCAGAGTGTCACTCACTTGTCTACCTGTCAAGCTGTCACCTGTCAAGCTGACAGGTTGTCAAGCCTTGTCACGCCTCACTGACTGACTTGACAGGTGACAACAATGCACCACATGTCAGAGTGTCACTCACTTGTCTACCTGTCAAGCTGTCACCTGTCAAGCTGACAGGTTGTCAAGCCTTGTCACGCCTCACTGACTGACTTGACAGGTGACAACAATGCACCACATGTCAGAGTGTCACTCACTTGTCTACCTGTCAAGCTGTCACCTGTCAAGCTGACAGGTTGTCAAGCCTTGTCACGCCTCACTGACTGACTTGACAGGTGACAACAATGCACCACATGTCAGAGTGTCACTCACTTGTCTACCTGTCAAGCTGTCACCTGTCAAGCTGACAGGTTGTCAAGCCTTGTCACGCCTCACTGACTGACTTGACAGGTGACAACAATGCACCACATGTCAGAGTGTCACTCACTTGTCTACCTGTCAAGCTGTCACCTGTCAAGCTGACAGGTTGTCAAGCCTTGTCACGCCTCACTGACTGACTTGACAGGTGACAACAATGCACCACATGTCAGAGTGTCACTCACTTGTCTACCTGTCAAGCTGTCACCTGTCAAGCTGACAGGTTGTCAAGCCTTGTCACGCCTCACTGACTGACTTGACAGGTGACAACAATGCACCACATGTCAGAGTGTCACTCACTTGTCTACCTGTCAAGCTGTCACCTGTCAAGCTGACAGGTTGTCAAGCCTTGTCACGCCTCACTGACTGACTTGACAGGTGACAACAATGCACCACATGTCAGAGTGTCACTCACTTGTCTACCTGTCAAGCTGTCACCTGTCAAGCTGACAGGTTGTCAAGCCTTGTCACGCCTCACTGACTGACTTGACAGGTGACAACAATGCACCACATGTCAGAGTGTCACTCACTTGTCTACCTGTCAAGCTGTCACCTGTCAAGCTGACAGGTTGTCAAGCCTTGTCACGCCTCACTGACTGACTTGACAGGTGACAACAATGCACCACATGTCAGAGTGTCACTCACTTGTCTACCTGTCAAGCTGTCACCTGTCAAGCTGACAGGTTGTCAAGCCTTGTCACGCCTCACTGACTGACTTGACAGGTGACAACAATGCACCACATGTCAGAGTGTCACTCACTTGTCTACCTGTCAAGCTGTCACCTGTCAAGCTGACAGGTTGTCAAGCCTTGTCACGCCTCACTGACTGACTTGACAGGTGACAACAATGCACCACATGTCAGAGTGTCACTCACTTGTCTACCTGTCAAGCTGTCACCTGTCAAGCTGACAGGTTGTCAAGCCTTGTCACGCCTCACTGACTGACTTGACAGGTGACAACAATGCACCACATGTCAGAGTGTCACTCACTTGTCTACCTGTCAAGCTGTCACCTGTCAAGCTGACAGGTTGTCAAGCCTTGTCACGCCTCACTGACTGACTTGACAGGTGACAACAATGCACCACATGTCAGAGTGTCACTCACTTGTCTACCTGTCAAGCTGTCACCTGTCAAGCTGACAGGTTGTCAAGCCTTGTCACGCCTCACTGACTGACTTGACAGGTGACAACAATGCACCACATGTCAGAGTGTCACTCACTTGTCTACCTGTCAAGCTGTCACCTGTCAAGCTGACAGGTTGTCAAGCCTTGTCACGCCTCACTGACTGACTTGACAGGTGACAACAATGCACCACATGTCAGAGTGTCACTCACTTGTCTACCTGTCAAGCTGTCACCTGTCAAGCTGACAGGTTGTCAAGCCTTGTCACGCCTCACTGACTGACTTGACAGGTGACAACAATGCACCACATGTCAGAGTGTCACTCACTTGTCTACCTGTCAAGCTGTCACCTGTCAAGCTGACAGGTTGTCAAGCCTTGTCACGCCTCACTGACTGACTTGACAGGTGACAACAATGCACCACATGTCAGAGTGTCACTCACTTGTCTACCTGTCAAGCTGTCACCTGTCAAGCTGACAGGTTGTCAAGCCTTGTCACGCCTCACTGACTGACTTGACAGGTGACAACAATGCACCACATGTCAGAGTGTCACTCACTTGTCTACCTGTCAAGCTGTCACCTGTCAAGCTGACAGGTTGTCAAGCCTTGTCACGCCTCACTGACTGACTTGACAGGTGACAACAATGCACCACATGTCAGAGTGTCACTCACTTGTCTACCTGTCAAGCTGTCACCTGTCAAGCTGACAGGTTGTCAAGCCTTGTCACGCCTCACTGACTGACTTGACAGGTGACAACAATGCACCACATGTCAGAGTGTCACTCACTTGTCTACCTGTCAAGCTGTCACCTGTCAAGCTGACAGGTTGTCAAGCCTTGTCACGCCTCACTGACTGACTTGACAGGTGACAACAATGCACCACATGTCAGAGTGTCACTCACTTGTCTACCTGTCAAGCTGTCACCTGTCAAGCTGACAGGTTGTCAAGCCTTGTCACGCCTCACTGACTGACTTGACAGGTGACAACAATGCACCACATGTCAGAGTGTCACTCACTTGTCTACCTGTCAAGCTGTCACCTGTCAAGCTGACAGGTTGTCAAGCCTTGTCACGCCTCACTGACTGACTTGACAGGTGACAACAATGCACCACATGTCAGAGTGTCACTCACTTGTCTACCTGTCAAGCTGTCACCTGTCAAGCTGACAGGTTGTCAAGCCTTGTCACGCCTCACTGACTGACTTGACAGGTGACAACAATGCACCACATGTCAGAGTGTCACTCACTTGTCTACCTGTCAAGCTGTCACCTGTCAAGCTGACAGGTTGTCAAGCCTTGTCACGCCTCACTGACTGACTTGACAGGTGACAACAATGCACCACATGTCAGAGTGTCACTCACTTGTCTACCTGTCAAGCTGTCACCTGTCAAGCTGACAGGTTGTCAAGCCTTGTCACGCCTCACTGACTGACTTGACAGGTGACAACAATGCACCACATGTCAGAGTGTCACTCACTTGTCTACCTGTCAAGCTGTCACCTGTCAAGCTGACAGGTTGTCAAGCCTTGTCACGCCTCACTGACTGACTTGACAGGTGACAACAATGCACCACATGTCAGAGTGTCACTCACTTGTCTACCTGTCAAGCTGTCACCTGTCAAGCTGACAGGTTGTCAAGCCTTGTCACGCCTCACTGACTGACTTGACAGGTGACAACAATGCACCACATGTCAGAGTGTCACTCACTTGTCTACCTGTCAAGCTGTCACCTGTCAAGCTGACAGGTTGTCAAGCCTTGTCACGCCTCACTGACTGACTTGACAGGTGACAACAATGCACCACATGTCAGAGTGTCACTCACTTGTCTACCTGTCAAGCTGTCACCTGTCAAGCTGACAGGTTGTCAAGCCTTGTCACGCCTCACTGACTGACTTGACAGGTGACAACAATGCACCACATGTCAGAGTGTCACTCACTTGTCTACCTGTCAAGCTGTCACCTGTCAAGCTGACAGGTTGTCAAGCCTTGTCACGCCTCACTGACTGACTTGACAGGTGACAACAATGCACCACATGTCAGAGTGTCACTCACTTGTCTACCTGTCAAGCTGTCACCTGTCAAGCTGACAGGTTGTCAAGCCTTGTCACGCCTCACTGACTGACTTGACAGGTGACAACAATGCACCACATGTCAGAGTGTCACTCACTTGTCTACCTGTCAAGCTGTCACCTGTCAAGCTGACAGGTTGTCAAGCCTTGTCACGCCTCACTGACTGACTTGACAGGTGACAACAATGCACCACATGTCAGAGTGTCACTCACTTGTCTACCTGTCAAGCTGTCACCTGTCAAGCTGACAGGTTGTCAAGCCTTGTCACGCCTCACTGACTGACTTGACAGGTGACAACAATGCACCACATGTCAGAGTGTCACTCACTTGTCTACCTGTCAAGCTGTCACCTGTCAAGCTGACAGGTTGTCAAGCCTTGTCACGCCTCACTGACTGACTTGACAGGTGACAACAATGCACCACATGTCAGAGTGTCACTCACTTGTCTACCTGTCAAGCTGTCACCTGTCAAGCTGACAGGTTGTCAAGCCTTGTCACGCCTCACTGACTGACTTGACAGGTGACAACAATGCACCACATGTCAGAGTGTCACTCACTTGTCTACCTGTCAAGCTGTCACCTGTCAAGCTGACAGGTTGTCAAGCCTTGTCACGCCTCACTGACTGACTTGACAGGTGACAACAATGCACCACATGTCAGAGTGTCACTCACTTGTCTACCTGTCAAGCTGTCACCTGTCAAGCTGACAGGTTGTCAAGCCTTGTCACGCCTCACTGACTGACTTGACAGGTGACAACAATGCACCACATGTCAGAGTGTCACTCACTTGTCTACCTGTCAAGCTGTCACCTGTCAAGCTGACAGGTTGTCAAGCCTTGTCACGCCTCACTGACTGACTTGACAGGTGACAACAATGCACCACATGTCAGAGTGTCACTCACTTGTCTACCTGTCAAGCTGTCACCTGTCAAGCTGACAGGTTGTCAAGCCTTGTCACGCCTCACTGACTGACTTGACAGGTGACAACAATGCACCACATGTCAGAGTGTCACTCACTTGTCTACCTGTCAAGCTGTCACCTGTCAAGCTGACAGGTTGTCAAGCCTTGTCACGCCTCACTGACTGACTTGACAGGTGACAACAATGCACCACATGTCAGAGTGTCACTCACTTGTCTACCTGTCAAGCTGTCACCTGTCAAGCTGACAGGTTGTCAAGCCTTGTCACGCCTCACTGACTGACTTGACAGGTGACAACAATGCACCACATGTCAGAGTGTCACTCACTTGTCTACCTGTCAAGCTGTCACCTGTCAAGCTGACAGGTTGTCAAGCCTTGTCACGCCTCACTGACTGACTTGACAGGTGACAACAATGCACCACATGTCAGAGTGTCACTCACTTGTCTACCTGTCAAGCTGTCACCTGTCAAGCTGACAGGTTGTCAAGCCTTGTCACGCCTCACTGACTGACTTGACAGGTGACAACAATGCACCACATGTCAGAGTGTCACTCACTTGTCTACCTGTCAAGCTGTCACCTGTCAAGCTGACAGGTTGTCAAGCCTTGTCACGCCTCACTGACTGACTTGACAGGTGACAACAATGCACCACATGTCAGAGTGTCACTCACTTGTCTACCTGTCAAGCTGTCACCTGTCAAGCTGACAGGTTGTCAAGCCTTGTCACGCCTCACTGACTGACTTGACAGGTGACAACAATGCACCACATGTCAGAGTGTCACTCACTTGTCTACCTGTCAAGCTGTCACCTGTCAAGCTGACAGGTTGTCAAGCCTTGTCACGCCTCACTGACTGACTTGAGGTGACAACAATGCACCACATGTCAGAGTGTCACTCACTTGTCTACCTGTCAAGCTGTCACCTGTCAAGCTGACAGGTTGTCAAGCCTTGTCACGCCTCACTGACTGACTTGACAGGTGACAACAATGCACCACATGTCAGAGTGTCACTCACTTGTCTACCTGTCAAGCTGTCACCTGTCAAGCTGACAGGTTGTCAAGCCTTGTCACGCCTCACTGACTGACTTGACAGGTGACAACAATGCACCACATGTCAGAGTGTCACTCACTTGTCTACCTGTCAAGCTGTCACCTGTCAAGCTGACAGGTTGTCAAGCCTTGTCACGCCTCACTGACTGACTTGAGAGTTGACAACAATGCACCACATGTCAGAGTGTCACTCACTTGTCTACCTGTCAAGCTGTCACCTGTCAAGCTGACAGGTTGTCAAGCCTTGTCACGCCTCACTGACTGACTTGACAGGTGACAACAATGCACCACATGTCAGAGTGTCACTCACTTGTCTACCTGTCAAGCTGTCACCTGTCAAGCTGACAGGTTGTCAAGCCTTGTCACGCCTCACTGACTGACTTGACAGGTGACAACAATGCACCACATGTCAGAGTGTCACTCACTTGTCTACCTGTCAAGCTGTCACCTGTCAAGCTGACAGGTTGTCAAGCCTTGTCACGCCTCACTGACTGACTTGACAGGTGACAACAATGCACCACATGTCAGAGTGTCACTCACTTGTCTACCTGTCAAGCTGTCACCTGTCAAGCTGACAGGTTGTCAAGCCTTGTCACGCCTCACTGACTGACTTGACAGGTGACAACAATGCACCACATGTCAGAGTGTCACTCACTTGTCTACCTGTCAAGCTGTCACCTGTCAAGCTGACAGGTTGTCAAGCCTTGTCACGCCTCACTGACTGACTTGACAGGTGACAACAATGCACCACATGTCAGAGTGTCACTCACTTGTCTACCTGTCAAGCTGTCACCTGTCAAGCTGACAGGTTGTCAAGCCTTGTCACGCCTCACTGACTGACTTGACAGGTGACAACAATGCACCACATGTCAGAGTGTCACTCACTTGTCTACCTGTCAAGCTGTCACCTGTCAAGCTGACAGGTTGTCAAGCCTTGTCACGCCTCACTGACTGACTTGACAGGTGACAACAATGCACCACATGTCAGAGTGTCACTCACTTGTCTACCTGTCAAGCTGTCACCTGTCAAGCTGACAGGTTGTCAAGCCTTGTCACGCCTCACTGACTGACTTGACAGGTGACAACAATGCACCACATGTCAGAGTGTCACTCACTTGTCTACCTGTCAAGCTGTCACCTGTCAAGCTGACAGGTTGTCAAGCCTTGTCACGCCTCACTGACTGACTTGACAGGTGACAACAATGCACCACATGTCAGAGTGTCACTCACTTGTCTACCTGTCAAGCTGACAGGTTGTCAAGCCTTGTCACGCCTCACTGACTGACTTGACAGGTGACAACAATGCACCACATGTCAGAGTGTCACTCACTTGTCTACCTGTCAAGCTGTCACCTGTCAAGCTGACAGGTTGTCAAGCCTTGTCACGCCTCACTGACTGACTTGACAGGTGACAACAATGCACCACATGTCAGAGTGTCACTCACTTGTCTACCTGTCAAGCTGTCACCTGTCAAGCTGACAGGTTGTCAAGCCTTGTCACGCCTCACTGACTGACTTGACAGGTGACAACAATGCACCACATGTCAGAGTGTCACTCACTTGTCTACCTGTCAAGCTGTCACCTGTCAAGCTGACAGGTTGTCAAGCCTTGTCACGCCTCACTGACTGACTTGACAGGTGACAACAATGCACCACATGTCAGAGTGTCACTCACTTGTCTACCTGTCAAGCTGTCACCTGTCAAGCTGACAGGTTGTCAAGCCTTGTCACGCCTCACTGACTGACTTGACAGGTGACAACAATGCACCACATGTCAGAGTGTCACTCACTTGTCTACCTGTCAAGCTGTCACCTGTCAAGCTGACAGGTTGTCAAGCCTTGTCACGCCTCACTGACTGACTTGACAGGTGACAACAATGCACCACAT
The DNA here is from genome assembly GCA_001923025.3 of Taenia multiceps. Lineage (NCBI taxonomy): Eukaryota > Metazoa > Platyhelminthes > Cestoda > Cyclophyllidea > Taeniidae > Taenia > Taenia multiceps. The sequence goes on along the minus strand of MRSW03000135.1, from coordinate 8,855 downwards.
GTCAGAGTGTCACTCACTTGTCTACCTGTCAAGCTGTCACCTGTCAAGCTGACAGGTTGTCAAGCCTTGTCACGCCTCACTGACTGACTTGACAGGTGACAACAATGCACCACATGTCAGAGTGTCACTCACTTGTCTACCTGTCAAGCTGTCACCTGTCAAGCTGACAGGTTGTCAAGCCTTGTCACGCCTCACTGACTGACTTGACAGGTGACAACAATGCACCACATGTCAGAGTGTCACTCACTTGTCTACCTGTCAAGCTGTCACCTGTCAAGCTGACAGGTTGTCAAGCCTTGTCACGCCTCACTGACTGACTTGACAGGTGACAACAATGCACCACATGTCAGAGTGTCACTCACTTGTCTACCTGTCAAGCTGTCACCTGTCAAGCTGACAGGTTGTCAAGCCTTGTCACGCCTCACTGACTGACTTGACAGGTGACAACAATGCACCACATGTCAGAGTGTCACTCACTTGTCTACCTGTCAAGCTGTCACCTGTCAAGCTGACAGGTTGTCAAGCCTTGTCACGCCTCACTGACTGACTTGACAGGTGACAACAATGCACCACATGTCAGAGTGTCACTCACTTGTCTACCTGTCAAGCTGTCACCTGTCAAGCTGACAGGTTGTCAAGCCTTGTCACGCCTCACTGACTGACTTGACAGGTGACAACAATGCACCACATGTCAGAGTGTCACTCACTTGTCTACCTGTCAAGCTGTCACCTGTCAAGCTGACAGGTTGTCAAGCCTTGTCACGCCTCACTGACTGACTTGACAGGTGACAACAATGCACCACATGTCAGAGTGTCACTCACTTGTCTACCTGTCAAGCTGTCACCTGTCAAGCTGACAGGTTGTCAAGCCTTGTCACGCCTCACTGACTGACTTGACAGGTGACAACAATGCACCACATGTCAGAGTGTCACTCACTTGTCTACCTGTCAAGCTGTCACCTGTCAAGCTGACAGGTTGTCAAGCCTTGTCACGCCTCACTGACTGACTTGACAGGTGACAACAATGCACCACATGTCAGAGTGTCACTCACTTGTCTACCTGTCAAGCTGTCACCTGTCAAGCTGACAGGTTGTCAAGCCTTGTCACGCCTCACTGACTGACTTGACAGGTGACAACAATGCACCACATGTCAGAGTGTCACTCACTTGTCTACCTGTCAAGCTGTCACCTGTCAAGCTGACAGGTTGTCAAGCCTTGTCACGCCTCACTGACTGACTTGACAGGTGACAACAATGCACCACATGTCAGAGTGTCACTCACTTGTCTACCTGTCAAGCTGTCACCTGTCAAGCTGACAGGTTGTCAAGCCTTGTCACGCCTCACTGACTGACTTGACAGGTGACAACAATGCACCACATGTCAGAGTGTCACTCACTTGTCTACCTGTCAAGCTGTCACCTGTCAAGCTGACAGGTTGTCAAGCCTTGTCACGCCTCACTGACTGACTTGACAGGTGACAACAATGCACCACATGTCAGAGTGTCACTCACTTGTCTACCTGTCAAGCTGTCACCTGTCAAGCTGACAGGTTGTCAAGCCTTGTCACGCCTCACTGACTGACTTGACAGGTGACAACAATGCACCACATGTCAGAGTGTCACTCACTTGTCTACCTGTCAAGCTGTCACCTGTCAAGCTGACAGGTTGTCAAGCCTTGTCACGCCTCACTGACTGACTTGACAGGTGACAACAATGCACCACATGTCAGAGTGTCACTCACTTGTCTACCTGTCAAGCTGTCACCTGTCAAGCTGACAGGTTGTCAAGCCTTGTCACGCCTCACTGACTGACTTGACAGGTGACAACAATGCACCACATGTCAGAGTGTCACTCACTTGTCTACCTGTCAAGCTGTCACCTGTCAAGCTGACAGGTTGTCAAGCCTTGTCACGCCTCACTGACTGACTTGACAGGTGACAACAATGCACCACATGTCAGAGTGTCACTCACTTGTCTACCTGTCAAGCTGTCACCTGTCAAGCTGACAGGTTGTCAAGCCTTGTCACGCCTCACTGACTGACTTGACAGGTGACAACAATGCACCACATGTCAGAGTGTCACTCACTTGTCTACCTGTCAAGCTGTCACCTGTCAAGCTGACAGGTTGTCAAGCCTTGTCACGCCTCACTGACTGACTTGACAGGTGACAACAATGCACCACATGTCAGAGTGTCACTCACTTGTCTACCTGTCAAGCTGTCACCTGTCAAGCTGACAGGTTGTCAAGCCTTGTCACGCCTCACTGACTGACTTGACAGGTGACAACAATGCACCACATGTCAGAGTGTCACTCACTTGTCTACCTGTCAAGCTGTCACCTGTCAAGCTGACAGGTTGTCAAGCCTTGTCACGCCTCACTGACTGACTTGACAGGTGACAACAATGCACCACATGTCAGAGTGTCACTCACTTGTCTACCTGTCAAGCTGTCACCTGTCAAGCTGACAGGTTGTCAAGCCTTGTCACGCCTCACTGACTGACTTGACAGGTGACAACAATGCACCACATGTCAGAGTGTCACTCACTTGTCTACCTGTCAAGCTGTCACCTGTCAAGCTGACAGGTTGTCAAGCCTTGTCACGCCTCACTGACTGACTTGACAGGTGACAACAATGCACCACATGTCAGAGTGTCACTCACTTGTCTACCTGTCAAGCTGTCACCTGTCAAGCTGACAGGTTGTCAAGCCTTGTCACGCCTCACTGACTGACTTGACAGGTGACAACAATGCACCACATGTCAGAGTGTCACTCACTTGTCTACCTGTCAAGCTGTCACCTGTCAAGCTGACAGGTTGTCAAGCCTTGTCACGCCTCACTGACTGACTTGACAGGTGACAACAATGCACCACATGTCAGAGTGTCACTCACTTGTCTACCTGTCAAGCTGTCACCTGTCAAGCTGACAGGTTGTCAAGCCTTGTCACGCCTCACTGACTGACTTGACAGGTGACAACAATGCACCACATGTCAGAGTGTCACTCACTTGTCTACCTGTCAAGCTGTCACCTGTCAAGCTGACAGGTTGTCAAGCCTTGTCACGCCTCACTGACTGACTTGACAGGTGACAACAATGCACCACATGTCAGAGTGTCACTCACTTGTCTACCTGTCAAGCTGTCACCTGTCAAGCTGACAGGTTGTCAAGCCTTGTCACGCCTCACTGACTGACTTGACAGGTGACAACAATGCACCACATGTCAGAGTGTCACTCACTTGTCTACCTGTCAAGCTGTCACCTGTCAAGCTGACAGGTTGTCAAGCCTTGTCACGCCTCACTGACTGACTTGACAGGTGACAACAATGCACCACATGTCAGAGTGTCACTCACTTGTCTACCTGTCAAGCTGTCACCTGTCAAGCTGACAGGTTGTCAAGCCTTGTCACGCCTCACTGACTGACTTGACAGGTGACAACAATGCACCACATGTCAGAGTGTCACTCACTTGTCTACCTGTCAAGCTGTCACCTGTCAAGCTGACAGGTTGTCAAGCCTTGTCACGCCTCACTGACTGACTTGACAGGTGACAACAATGCACCACATGTCAGAGTGTCACTCACTTGTCTACCTGTCAAGCTGTCACCTGTCAAGCTGACAGGTTGTCAAGCCTTGTCACGCCTCACTGACTGACTTGACAGGTGACAACAATGCACCACATGTCAGAGTGTCACTCACTTGTCTACCTGTCAAGCTGTCACCTGTCAAGCTGACAGGTTGTCAAGCCTTGTCACGCCTCACTGACTGACTTGACAGGTGACAACAATGCACCACATGTCAGAGTGTCACTCACTTGTCTACCTGTCAAGCTGTCACCTGTCAAGCTGACAGGTTGTCAAGCCTTGTCACGCCTCACTGACTGACTTGAGAGGTGACAACAATGCACCACATGTCAGAGTGTCACTCACTTGTCTACCTGTCAAGCTGTCACCTGTCAAGCTGACAGGTTGTCAAGCCTTGTCACGCCTCACTGACTGACTTGACAGGTGACAACAATGCACCACATGTCAGAGTGTCACTCACTTGTCTACCTGTCAAGCTGTCACCTGTCAAGCTGACAGGTTGTCAAGCCTTGTCACGCCTCACTGACTGACTTGACAGGTGACAACAATGCACCACATGTCAGAGTGTCACTCACTTGTCTACCTGTCAAGCTGTCACCTGTCAAGCTGACAGGTTGTCAAGCCTTGTCACGCCTCACTGACTGACTTGACAGGTGACAACAATGCACCACATGTCAGAGTGTCACTCACTTGTCTACCTGTCAAGCTGTCACCTGTCAAGCTGACAGGTTGTCAAGCCTTGTCACGCCTCACTGACTGACTTGACAGGTGACAACAATGCACCACATGTCAGAGTGTCACTCACTTGTCTACCTGTCAAGCTGTCACCTGTCAAGCTGACAGGTTGTCAAGCCTTGTCACGCCTCACTGACTGACTTGACAGGTGACAACAATGCACCACATGTCAGAGTGTCACTCACTTGTCTACCTGTCAAGCTGTCACCTGTCAAGCTGACAGGTTGTCAAGCCTTGTCACGCCTCACTGACTGACTTGACAGGTGACAACAATGCACCACATGTCAGAGTGTCACTCACTTGTCTACCTGTCAAGCTGTCACCTGTCAAGCTGACAGGTTGTCAAGCCTTGTCACGCCTCACTGACTGACTTGACAGGTGACAACAATGCACCACATGTCAGAGTGTCACTCACTTGTCTACCTGTCAAGCTGTCACCTGTCAAGCTGACAGGTTGTCAAGCCTTGTCACGCCTCACTGACTGACTTGACAGGTGACAACAATGCACCACATGTCAGAGTGTCACTCACTTGTCTACCTGTCAAGCTGTCACCTGTCAAGCTGACAGGTTGTCAAGCCTTGTCACGCCTCACTGACTGACTTGACAGGTGACAACAATGCACCACATGTCAGAGTGTCACTCACTTGTCTACCTGTCAAGCTGTCACCTGTCAAGCTGACAGGTTGTCAAGCCTTGTCACGCCTCACTGACTGACTTGACAGGTGACAACAATGCACCACATGTCAGAGTGTCACTCACTTGTCTACCTGTCAAGCTGTCACCTGTCAAGCTGACAGGTTGTCAAGCCTTGTCACGCCTCACTGACTGACTTGACAGGTGACAACAATGCACCACATGTCAGAGTGTCACTCACTTGTCTACCTGTCAAGCTGTCACCTGTCAAGCTGACAGGTTGTCAAGCCTTGTCACGCCTCACTGACTGACTTGACAGGTGACAACAATGCACCACATGTCAGAGTGTCACTCACTTGTCTACCTGTCAAGCTGTCACCTGTCAAGCTGACAGGTTGTCAAGCCTTGTCACGCCTCACTGACTGACTTGACAGGTGACAACAATGCACCACATGTCAGAGTGTCACTCACTTGTCTACCTGTCAAGCTGTCACCTGTCAAGCTGACAGGTTGTCAAGCCTTGTCACGCCTCACTGACTGACTTGACAGGTGACAACAATGCACCACATGTCAGAGTGTCACTCACTTGTCTACCTGTCAAGCTGTCACCTGTCAAGCTGACAGGTTGTCAAGCCTTGTCACGCCTCACTGACTGACTTGACAGGTGACAACAATGCACCACATGTCAGAGTGTCACTCACTTGTCTACCTGTCAAGCTGTCACCTGTCAAGCTGACAGGTTGTCAAGCCTTGTCACGCCTCACTGACTGACTTGACAGGTGACAACAATGCACCACATGTCAGAGTGTCACTCACTTGTCTACCTGTCAAGCTGTCACCTGTCAAGCTGACAGGTTGTCAAGCCTTGTCACGCCTCACTGACTGACTTGACAGGTGACAACAATGCACCACATGTCAGAGTGTCACTCACTTGTCTACCTGTCAAGCTGTCACCTGTCAAGCTGACAGGTTGTCAAGCCTTGTCACGCCTCACTGACTGACTTGACAGGTGACAACAATGCACCACATGTCAGAGTGTCACTCACTTGTCTACCTGTCAAGCTGTCACCTGTCAAGCTGACAGGTTGTCAAGCCTTGTCACGCCTCACTGACTGACTTGACAGGTGACAACAATGCACCACATGTCAGAGTGTCACTCACTTGTCTACCTGTCAAGCTGTCACCTGTCAAGCTGACAGGTTGTCAAGCCTTGTCACGCCTCACTGACTGACTTGACAGGTGACAACAATGCACCACATGTCAGAGTGTCACTCACTTGTCTACCTGTCAAGCTGTCACCTGTCAAGCTGACAGGTTGTCAAGCCTTGTCACGCCTCACTGACTGACTTGACAGGTGACAACAATGCACCACATGTCAGAGTGTCACTCACTTGTCTACCTGTCAAGCTGTCACCTGTCAAGCTGACAGGTTGTCAAGCCTTGTCACGCCTCACTGACTGACTTGACAGGTGACAACAATGCACCACATGTCAGAGTGTCACTCACTTGTCTACCTGTCAAGCTGTCACCTGTCAAGCTGACAGGTTGTCAAGCCTTGTCACGCCTCACTGACTGACTTGACAGGTGACAACAATGCACCACATGTCAGAGTGTCACTCACTTGTCTACCTGTCAAGCTGTCACCTGTCAAGCTGACAGGTTGTCAAGCCTTGTCACGCCTCACTGACTTGACAGGTGACAACAATGCACCACATGTCAGAGTGTCACTCACTTGTCTACCTGTCAAGCTGTCACCTGTCAAGCTGACAGGTTGTCAAGCCTTGTCACGCCTCACTGACTGACTTGACAGGTGAAACAATGCACCACATGTCAGAGTGTCACTCACTTGTCTACCTGTCAAGCTGTCACCTGTCAAGCTGACAGGTTGTCAAGCTTGTCACGCCTCACTGACTGACTTGACAGGTGACAACAATGCACCACATGTCAGAGTGTCACTCACTTGTCTACCTGTCAAGTCACCTGTCAAGCTGACAGGTTGTCAAGCCTTGTCACGCCTCACTGACTGACTTGAGAGGTGACAACAATGCACACATGTCAGAGTGTCACTCACTTGTCTACCTGTCAAGCTGTCACCTGTCAAGCTGACAGGTTGTCAAGCCTTGTCACGCCTCACTGACTGACTTGACAGGTGACAACAATGCACCACATGTCAGAGTGTCACTCACTTGTCTACCTGTCAAGCTGTCACCTGTCAAGCTGACAGGTTGTCAAGCCTTGTCACGCCTCACTGACTGACTTGACAGGTGACAACAATGCACCACATGTCAGAGTGTCACTCACTTGTCTACCTGTCAAGCTGTCACCTGTCAAGCTGACAGGTTGTCAAGCCTTGTCACGCCTCACTGACTGACTTGACAGGTGACAACAATGCACCACATGTCAGAGTGTCACTCACTTGTCTACCTGTCAAGCTGTCACCTGTCAAGCTGACAGGTTGTCAAGCCTTGTCACGCCTCACTGACTGACTTGACAGGTGACAACAATGCACCACATGTCAGAGTGTCACTCACTTGTCTACCTGTCAAGCTGTCACCTGTCAAGCTGACAGGTTGTCAAGCCTTGTCACGCCTCACTGACTGACTTGACAGGTGACAACAATGCACCACATGTCAGAGTGTCACTCACTTGTCTACCTGTCAAGCTGTCACCTGTCAAGCTGACAGGTTGTCAAGCCTTGTCACGCCTCACTGACTGACTTGAGGTGACAACAATGCACCACATGTCAGAGTGTCACTCACTTGTCTACCTGTCAAGCTGTCACCTGTCAAGCTGACAGGTTGTCAAGCCTTGTCACGCCTCACTGACTGACTTGACAGGTGACAACAATGCACCACATGTCAGAGTGTCACTCACTTGTCTACCTGTCAAGCTGTCACCTGTCAAGCTGACAGGTTGTCAAGCCTTGTCACGCCTCACTGACTGACTTGACAGTGACAACAATGCACCACATGTCAGAGTGTCACTCACTTGTCTACCTGTCAAGCTGTCACCTGTCAAGCTGACAGGTTGTCAAGCCTTGTCACGCCTCACTGACTGACTTGACAGGTGACAACAATGCACCAATGTCAGAGTGTCACTCACTTGTCTACCTGTCAAGCTGTCACCTGTCAAGCTGACAGGTTGTCAAGCCTTGTCACGCCTCACTGACTGACTTGAGGTGACAACAATGCACCACATGTCAGAGTGTCACTCACTTGTCTACCTGTCAAGCCTGTCAGGTTGTCAAGCCTTGTCACGCCTCACTGACTGACTTGACAGGTGACAACAATGCACCACATGTCAGAGTGTCACTCACTTGTCTACCTGTCAAGCTGTCACCTGTCAAGCTGACAGTTGTCAAGCCTTGTCACGCCTCACTGACTGACTTGACAGGTGACAACAATGCACCACATGTCAGAGTGTCACTCACTTGTCTACCTGTCAAGCTGTCACCTGTCAAGCTGACAGGTTGTCAAGCCTTGTCACGCCTCACTGACTGACTTGACAGGTGACAACAATGCACCACATGTCAGAGTGTCACTCACTTGTCTACCTGTCAAGCTGTCACCTGTCAAGCTGACAGGTTGTCAAGCCTTGTCACGCCTCACTGACTGACTTGACAGGTGACAACAATGCACCACATGTCAGAGTGTCACTCACTTGTCTACCTGTCAAGCTGTCACCTGTCAAGCTGACAGGTTGTCAAGCCTTGTCACGCCTCACTGACTGACTTGACAGGTGACAACAATGCACCACATGTCAGAGTGTCACTCACTTGTCTACCTGTCAAGCTGTCACCTGTCAAGCTGACAGGTTGTCAAGCTTGTCACGCCTCATGACTTGTGACAACAATGCACCACGTCAGAGTGTCACTCACTTGTTACTGTCAAGCTGTCACTGTCAA
>MRSW03000134.1:0-20129 GCA_001923025.3 Taenia multiceps | reverse complement strand
ACTTGACAGGTGACAACAATGCACCACATGTCAGAGTGTCACTTTGTCTACCTGTCAAGTGTCACCTGTCAAGCTGACAGGTTGTCAAGCCTTGTCACGCCTCACTGATGACTTGACAGGTGACAACAATGCACCACATGTCAGAGTGTCACTCATTGTCTACCTGTCAAGCTGTCACCTGTCAAGCTGACAGGTTGTCAAGCCTGTCACGCCTCACTGACTGATTGACAGGTGAAACAAGCACCACATGTCAGAGTGTCACTCACTGTCTACCTGTCAAGCTGTACCTGTCAAGCTGACAGGTTGTCAAGCCTTGTCACGCCTCACTGACTGACTTGACAGGTGACAACAATGCACCACATGTCAGAGTGTCACTCACTTGTCTACCTGTCAAGCTGTCACCTGTCAAGCTGACAGGTGTTCAAGCCTTGTCGCCTCACTGACTGACTTGACAGGTGACAACAATGCACACATGTCAGAGTGTCACTCACTGTCTACCTGTCAAGCGTGTCACCTGTCAAGCTGAGGTTGTCAAGCCTTGTCACGCCTCACTGACTGACTTGACAGGTGACAACAATGCACCACATGTCAGAGTGGTCACTCACTTGTCTACCTGTCAAGCTGTCACCTGTCAAGCTGACAGGTTGTCAGCTTGTCACGCTCACTGACTGACTGACAGGTGACAACAATGACCACATGTCAGAGTGTCACTCACTTGTCTACCTGTCAAGCTGTCACCTGTCAAGCTGACAGGTTGTCAAGCCTTGTCACGCCTCACTGACTGACTTGACAGGTGACAACAATGCACAACATGTCAGAGTGTCATCATTGTCTACCTGTCAAGCTGTCACCTGTCAAGCTGACAGGTTGTCAAGCCTTGTCACCCTCACTGACTGATTGACAGGTGACAACAATGCACCACATGTCAGAGTGTCACTCACTTGTCTACCTGAAAGCTGTCACTGTCAAGCTGACAGGTTGTCAAGCCTTCACGCCTCACTGACTGACTTGGACAGGTGACAAACAATGCACCACATGTCAGAGTGTCACTCACTTGTCTACCTGTCAAGCTGTCACCTGTCAAGCTGACAGGTTGTAAAGCTTGTCACGCCTCACTGACTGACTTGACAGGGACAACAATGCACCAATGTCAGAGTGTCACTCACTGTCTACCTGTCAAGCTGTCACCTGTCAAGCTGACAGGTGTCAAGCTTGTCACCCTCACTGACTGACTTGACAGGTGACAACAATGCACCACATGTCAGAGTGTCACTCACTGTCTACCTGTCAAGCTGTCACCTGTCAAGCTGACAGTGTTGTCAAGCCTTGTCACCCTCACTGACTGACTTGACAGGTGACAACAATGCACCACATGTCAGAGTGTCACTCACTTGCTACCTGTCAAGCTGACAGGTTGTCAAGCCTTGTCACGCCTCACTGACTGACTTGACAGGTGAAAACAATGCACCACATGTCAGGGGTCACTCACTTGTTACCTGTCAAGCTGTCACCTGTCAAGCTGACAGGTTGTCAAGCCTTGTCACGCCTCACTGACTGACTTGACAGGTGACAACAATGCACCACATGTCAGAGTGTCACTCACTTGTCTACCTGTCAAGCTGTCCTGTCAAGCTGACAGGTTGTCAAGCCTTGTCACGCCTCACTGACTGACTTGACAGGTGACAAACAATGCACCACATGTCAGGTGTCACTCACTGTCTACCTGTCAAGCTGTCACCTGTCAAGCTGACAGGTTGTCAAGCCTTGTCAGCCTCACTGATGACTTGACAGGTGACAACAATGCACCACATGTCAGAGTGTCACTCACTTGTCTACCTGTCAAGCTGTCACACTGTCAAGCTGACAGGTTGTCAAGCCTTGTCACGCCTCACTGACTGACTTGACAGGTGAAACAATGCCACATGTCAGAGTGTCACTCACTTGTCTACTGTCAAGCGTCACCTGTCAAGCTGCAGGTTGTCAAGCCTTGTCACGCCTCACTGACTGACTTGACAGGTGAAACAATGCACCACATGTCAGAGTGTCACTCACTTGCCTACCTGTCAAGCTGTCACCTGTCAAGCTGACAGGTTGTCAAGCCTTGTCACGCCTCCTGACGACTTGACAGGTGACAACAATGCACCACATGTCAGAGTGTCACTCACTGTCTACCTGTCAAGCTCACCTGTCAAGCTGACAGGTTGTCAAGCCTTGTCACGCCTCACTGACTGACTTGACAGGTGACAACAATGCACCACATGTCAGAGTGTCACTCACTTGTCTACTGTCAAGCTGTCACCTGTCAAGCTGACAGGTTGTCAAGCCTTGTCACGCCTCACTGACTGACTTGACAGGTGACAACAATGCACCACATGTCAGAGTGTCACTCACTTGTCTACTGTCAAGCTGTCACCTGTCAAGCTGACAGGTTGTCAAGCCTTGTCGCCTCACTGACTGACTGACAGGTGACAACAATGCACCACATGTCAGAGTGTCACTCACTTGTCTACCTGTCAAGTGTCACCTGTCAAGCTGACAGGTTGTCAAGCCTTGTCACGCCTCACTGACTGACTTGACAGGTGACAACAATGCACCACATGTCAGAGTGTCACTCACTGTCCCTGTCAAGCTGTCACTGTCAAGCTGACAGGTTGTCAAGCCTTGTCACGCCTCACTGACTGACTTGACAGGTGAAACTGCACCACATGTCAGAGTGTCACTCACTTGTCTACAAGCTGTCAGCTGACAGGTTGTCAAGCCTTGTCACGCCTCACGCTGACTTGACGGTGACAACAATGCACCACATGTCAGAGTGTCACTCACTTGTCTACCTGTCAAGCTGTCACCTGTCAAGCTGACAGGTTGTCAAGCCTTGTCACGCCTCACTGACTGACTGACAGGTGAAACAATGCACCACATGTCAGAGTGTCACTCACTTGTCTACCTGTCAAGCTGTCACCTGTCAAGCTGACAGGTGTCAAGCCTTGTCACGCCTCACTGACTGACTTGACAGTGACAACAATGCACCACATGTCAGAGTGTCACTCACTTGTCTACCGTCAAGCTGTCAAAGCTGACAGGTTGTCAAGCCTTGTCACGCCTCACTGACTGACTTGACAGGTGACAACAATGCACCACATGTCAGAGTGTCACTCACTTGTCTACCTGTCAAGCTGTCACCTGTCAAGCTGACAGGTTGTCAAGCCTTGTCACGCCTCACTGACTGACTTGACAGGTGACAACAATGCACCACATGTCAGAGTGTCACTCACTTGTCTACCTGTCAAGCTGTCACCTGTCAAGCTGACAGGTTGTCAAGCCTTGTCACGCCTCACTGACTGACTTGACAGGTGACAACAATGCACCACATGTCAGAGTGTCACTCACTTGTTTACCTGTCAAGCTGTCACCTGTCAAGCTGACAGGTTGTCAAGCCTTGTCACGCCTCACTGACTGACTTGACAGGTGACAACAATGCACCACATGTCAGAGTGTCACTCACTTGTCTACCTGTCAAGCTGTCACCTGTCAAGCTGACAGGTTGTCAAGCCTTGTCACGCCTCACTGACTGACTTGACAGGTGACAACAATGCACCACATGTCAGAGTGTCACTCACTTGTCTACCTGTCAAGCTGTCACCTGTCAAGCTGACAGGTTGTCAAGCCTTGTCACGCCTCACTGACTGACTTGACAGGTGACAACAATGCACCACATGTCAGAGTGTCACTCACTTGTCTACCTGTCAAGCTGTCACCTGTCAAGCTGACAGGTTGTCAAGCCTTGTCACGCCTCACTGACTGACTTGACAGGTGACAACAATGCACCACATGTCAGAGTGTCACTCACTTGTCTACCTGTCAAGCTGTCACCTGTCAAGCTGACAGGTTGTCAAGCCTTGTCACGCCTCACTGACTGACTTGACAGGTGACAACAATGCACCACATGTCAGAGTGTCACTCACTTGTCTACCTGTCAAGCTGTCACCTGTCAAGCTGACAGGTTGTCAAGCCTTGTCACGCCTCACTGACTGACTTGACAGGTGACAACAATGCACCACATGTCAGAGTGTCACTCACTTGTCTACCTGTCAAGCTGTCACCTGTCAAGCTGACAGGTTGTCAAGCCTTGTCACGCCTCACTGACTGACTTGACAGGTGACAACAATGCACCACATGTCAGAGTGTCACTCACTTGTCTACCTGTCAAGCTGTCAACTGTCAAGCTGACAGGTTGTCAAGCCTTGTCACGCCTCACTGACTGACTTGACAGGTGACAACAATGCACCACATGTCAGAGTGTCACTCACTTGTCTGTCACCTGTCAAGCTGACAGGTTGTCAAGCCTTGTCACGCCTCACTGACTGACTTGACAGGTGACAACAATGCACCACATGTCAGAGTGTCACTCACTTGTCTACCTGTCAAGCTGTCACCTGTCAAGCTGACAGGTTGTCAAGCCTTGTCACGCCTCACTGACTGACTTGACAGGTGACAACAATGCACCACATGTCAGAGTGTCACTCACTTGTCTACCTGTCAAGCTGTCACCTGTCAAGCTGACAGGTTGTCAAGCCTTGTCACGCCTCACTGACTGACTTGACAGGTGACAACAATGCACCACATGTCAGAGTGTCACTCACTTGTCTACCTGTCAAGCTGTCACCTGTCAAGCTGACAGGTTGTCAAGCCTTGTCACGCCTCACTGACTGACTTGACAGGTGACAACAATGCACCACATGTCAGAGTGTCACTCACTTGTCTACCTGTCAAGCTGTCACCTGTCAAGCTGACAGGTTGTCAAGCCTTGTCACGCCTCACTGACTGACTTGACAGGTGACAACAATGCACCACATGTCAGAGTGTCACTCACTTGTCTACCTGTCAAGCTGTCACCTGTCAAGCTGACAGGTTGTCAAGCCTTGTCACGCCTCACTGACTGACTTGACAGGTGACAACAATGCACCACATGTCAGAGTGTCACTCACTTGTCTACCTGTCAAGCTGTCACCTGTCAAGCTGACAGGTTGTCAAGCCTTGTCACGCCTCACTGACTGACTTGACAGGTGACAACAATGCACCACATGTCAGAGTGTCACTCACTTGTCTACCTGTCAAGCTGTCACCTGTCAAGCTGACAGGTTGTCAAGCCTTGTCACGCCTCACTGACTGACTTGACAGGTGACAACAATGCACCACATGTCAGAGTGTCACTCACTTGTCTACCTGTCAAGCTGTCACCTGTCAAGCTGACAGGTTGTCAAGCCTTGTCACGCCTCACTGACTGACTTGACAGGTGACAACAATGCACCACATGTCAGAGTGTCACTCACTTGTCTACCTGTCAAGCTGTCACCTGTCAAGCTGACAGGTTGTCAAGCCTTGTCACGCCTCACTGACTGACTTGACAGGTGACAACAATGCACCACATGTCAGAGTGTCACTCACTTGTCTACCTGTCAAGCTGTCACCTGTCAAGCTGACAGGTTGTCAAGCCTTGTCACGCCTCACTGACTGACTTGACAGGTGACAACAATGCACCACATGTCAGAGTGTCACTCACTTGTCTACCTGTCAAGCTGTCACCTGTCAAGCTGACAGGTTGTCAAGCCTTGTCACGCCTCACTGACTGACTTGACAGGTGACAACAATGCACCACATGTCAGAGTGTCACTCACTTGTCTACCTGTCAAGCTGTCACCTGTCAAGCTGACAGGTTGTCAAGCCTTGTCACGCCTCACTGACTGACTTGACAGGTGACAACAATGCACCACATGTCAGAGTGTCACTCACTTGTCTACCTGTCAAGCTGTCACCTGTCAAGCTGACAGGTTGTCAAGCCTTGTCACGCCTCACTGACTGACTTAACAGTAGACAACAATGCACCACATGTCAGAGTGTCACTCACTTGTCTACCTGTCAAGCTGTCACCTGTCAAGCTGACAGGTTGTCAAGCCTTGTCACGCCTCACTGACTGACTTGACAGGTGACAACAATGCACCACATGTCAGAGTGTCACTCACTTGTCTACCTGTCAAGCTGTCACCTGTCAAGCTGACAGGTTGTCAAGCCTTGTCACGCCTCACTGACTGACTTGACAGGTGACAACAATGCACCACATGTCAGAGTGTCACTCACTTGTCTACCTGTCAAGCTGTCACCTGTCAAGCTGACAGGTTGTCAAGCCTTGTCACGCCTCACTGACTGACTTGACAGGTGACAACAATGCACCACATGTCAGAGTGTCACTCACTTGTCTACCTGTCAAGCTGTCACCTGTCAAGCTGACAGGTTGTCAAGCCTTGTCACGCCTCACTGACTGACTTGACAGGTGACAACAATGCACCACATGTCAGAGTGTCACTCACTTGTCTACCTGTCAAGCTGTCACCTGTCAAGCTGACAGGTTGTCAAGCCTTGTCACGCCTCACTGACTGACTTGACAGGTGACAACAATGCACCACATGTCAGAGTGTCACTCACTTGTCTACCTGTCAAGCTGTCACCTGTCAAGCTGACAGGTTGTCAAGCCTTGTCACGCCTCACTGACTGACTTGACAGGTGACAACAATGCACCACATGTCAGAGTGTCACTCACTTGTCTACCTGTCAAGCTGTCACCTGTCAAGCTGACAGGTTGTCAAGCCTTGTCACGCCTCACTGACTGACTTGACAGGTGACAACAATGCACCACATGTCAGAGTGTCACTCACTTGTCTACCTGTCAAGCTGTCACCTGTCAAGCTGACAGGTTGTCAAGCCTTGTCACGCCTCACTGACTGACTTGACAGGTGACAACAATGCACCACATGTCAGAGTGTCACTCACTTGTCTACCTGTCAAGCTGTCACCTGTCAAGCTGACAGGTTGTCAAGCCTTGTCACGCCTCACTGACTGACTTGACAGGTGACAACAATGCACCACATGTCAGAGTGTCACTCACTTGTCTACCTGTCAAGCTGTCACCTGTCAAGCTGACAGGTTGTCAAGCCTTGTCACGCCTCACTGACTGACTTGACAGGTGACAACAATGCACCACATGTCAGAGTGTCACTCACTTGTCTACCTGTCAAGCTGTCACCTGTCAAGCTGACAGGTTGTCAAGCCTTGTCACGCCTCACTGACTGACTTGACAGGTGACAACAATGCACCACATGTCAGAGTGTCACTCACTTGTCTACCTGTCAAGCTGTCACCTGTCAAGCTGACAGGTTGTCAAGCCTTGTCACGCCTCACTGACTGACTTGACAGGTGACAACAATGCACCACATGTCAGAGTGTCACTCACTTGTCTACCTGTCAAGCTGTCACCTGTCAAGCTGACAGGTTGTCAAGCCTTGTCACGCCTCACTGACTGACTTGACAGGTGACAACAATGCACCACATGTCAGAGTGTCACTCACTTGTCTACCTGTCAAGCTGTCACCTGTCAAGCTGACAGGTTGTCAAGCCTTGTCACGCCTCACTGACTGACTTGACAGGTGACAACAATGCACCACATGTCAGAGTGTCACTCACTTGTCTACCTGTCAAGCTGTCACCTGTCAAGCTGACAGGTTGTCAAGCCTTGTCACGCCTCACTGACTGACTTGACAGGTGACAACAATGCACCACATGTCAGAGTGTCACTCACTTGTCTACCTGTCAAGCTGTCACCTGTCAAGCTGACAGGTTGTCAAGCCTTGTCACGCCTCACTGACTGACTTGACAGGTGACAACAATGCACCACATGTCAGAGTGTCACTCACTTGTCTACCTGTCAAGCTGTCACCTGTCAAGCTGACAGGTTGTCAAGCCTTGTCACGCCTCACTGACTGACTTGACAGGTGACAACAATGCACCACATGTCAGAGTGTCACTCACTTGTCTACCTGTCAAGCTGTCACCTGTCAAGCTGACAGGTTGTCAAGCCTTGTCACGCCTCACTGACTGACTTGACAGGTGACAACAATGCACCACATGTCAGAGTGTCACTCACTTGTCTACCTGTCAAGCTGTCACCTGTCAAGCTGACAGGTTGTCAAGCCTTGTCACGCCTCACTGACTGACTTGACAGGTGACAACAATGCACCACATGTCAGAGTGTCACTCACTTGTCTACCTGTCAAGCTGTCACCTGTCAAGCTGACAGGTTGTCAAGCCTTGTCACGCCTCACTGACTGACTTGACAGGTGACAACAATGCACCACATGTCAGAGTGTCACTCACTTGTCTACCTGTCAAGCTGTCACCTGTCAAGCTGACAGGTTGTCAAGCCTTGTCACGCCTCACTGACTGACTTGACAGGTGACAACAATGCACCACATGTCAGAGTGTCACTCACTTGTCTACCTGTCAAGCTGTCACCTGTCAAGCTGACAGGTTGTCAAGCCTTGTCACGCCTCACTGACTGACTTGACAGGTGACAACAATGCACCACATGTCAGAGTGTCACTCACTTGTCTACCTGTCAAGCTGTCACCTGTCAAGCTGACAGGTTGTCAAGCCTTGTCACGCCTCACTGACTGACTTGACAGGTGACAACAATGCACCACATGTCAGAGTGTCACTCACTTGTCTACCTGTCAAGCTGTCACCTGTCAAGCTGACAGGTTGTCAAGCCTTGTCACGCCTCACTGACTGACTTGACAGGTGACAACAATGCACCACATGTCAGAGTGTCACTCACTTGTCTACCTGTCAAGCTGTCACCTGTCAAGCTGACAGGTTGTCAAGCCTTGTCACGCCTCACTGACTGACTTGACAGGTGACAACAATGCACCACATGTCAGAGTGTCACTCACTTGTCTACCTGTCAAGCTGTCACCTGTCAAGCTGACAGGTTGTCAAGCCTTGTCACGCCTCACTGACTGACTTGACAGGTGACAACAATGCACCACATGTCAGAGTGTCACTCACTTGTCTACCTGTCAAGCTGTCACCTGTCAAGCTGACAGGTTGTCAAGCCTTGTCACGCCTCACTGACTGACTTGACAGGTGACAACAATGCACCACATGTCAGAGTGTCACTCACTTGTCTACCTGTCAAGCTGTCACCTGTCAAGCTGACAGGTTGTCAAGCCTTGTCACGCCTCACTGACTGACTTGACAGGTGACAACAATGCACCACATGTCAGAGTGTCACTCACTTGTCTACCTGTCAAGCTGTCACCTGTCAAGCTGACAGGTTGTCAAGCCTTGTCACGCCTCACTGACTGACTTGACAGGTGACAACAATGCACCACATGTCAGAGTGTCACTCAATTGTCTACCTGTCAAGCTGTCACCTGTCAAGCTGACAGGTTGTCAAGCCTTGTCACGCCTCACTGACTGACTTGACAGGTGACAACAATGCACCACATGTCAGAGTGTCACTCACTTGTCTACCTGTCAAGCTGTCACCTGTCAAGCTGACAGGTTGTCAAGCCTTGTCACGCCTCACTGACTGACTTGACAGGTGACAACAATGCACCACATGTCAGAGTGTCACTCACTTGTCTACCTGTCAAGCTGTCACCTGTCAAGCTGACAGGTTGTCAAGCCTTGTCACGCCTCACTGACTGACTTGACAGGTGACAACAATGCACCACATGTCAGAGTGTCACTCACTTGTCTACCTGTCAAGCTGTCACCTGTCAAGCTGACAGGTTGTCAAGCCTTGTCACGCCTCACTGACTGACTTGACAGGTGACAACAATGCACCACATGTCAGAGTGTCACTCACTTGTCTACCTGTCAAGCTGTCACCTGTCAAGCTGACAGGTTGTCAAGCCTTGTCACGCCTCACTGACTGACTTGACAGGTGACAACAATGCACCACATGTCAGAGTGTCACTCACTTGTCTACCTGTCAAGCTGTCACCTGTCAAGCTGACAGGTTGTCAAGCCTTGTCACGCCTCACTGACTGACTTGACAGGTGACAACAATGCACCACATGTCAGAGTGTCACTCACTTGTCTACCTGTCAAGCTGTCACCTGTCAAGCTGACAGGTTGTCAAGCCTTGTCACGCCTCACTGACTGACTTGACAGGTGACAACAATGCACCACATGTCAGAGTGTCACTCACTTGTCTACCTGTCAAGCTGTCACCTGTCAAGCTGACAGGTTGTCAAGCCTTGTCACGCCTCACTGACTGACTTGACAGGTGACAACAATGCACCACATGTCAGAGTGTCACTCACTTGTCTACCTTTCAAGCTGTCACCTGTCAAGCTGACAGGTTGTCAAGCCTTGTCACGCCTCACTGACTGACTTGACAGGTGACAACAATGCACCACATGTCAGAGTGTCACTCACTTGTCTACCTGTCAAGCTGTCACCTGTCAAGCTGACAGGTTGTCAAGCCTTGTCACGCCTCACTGACTGACTTGACAGGTGACAACAATGCACCACATGTCAGAGTGTCACTCACTTGTCTACCTGTCAAGCTGTCACCTGTCAAGCTGACAGGTTGTCAAGCCTTGTCACGCCTCACTGACTGACTTGACAGGTGACAACAATGCACCACATGTCAGAGTGTCACTCACTTGTCTACCTGTCAAGCTGTCACCTGTCAAGCTGACAGGTTGTCAAGCCTTGTCACGCCTCACTGACTGACTTGACAGGTGACAACAATGCACCACATGTCAGAGTGTCACTCACTCCGAGACCTGTCAAGCTGTCACCTGTCAAGCTGACAGGTTGTCAAGCCTTGTCACGCCTCACTGACTGACTTGACAGGTGACAACAATGCACCACATGTCAGAGTGTCACTCACTTGTCTACCTGTCAAGCTGTCACCTGTCAAGCTGACAGGTTGTCAAGCCTTGTCACGCCTCACTGACTGACTTGACAGGTGACAACAATGCACCACATGTCAGAGTGTCACTCACTTGTCTACCTGTCAAGCTGTCACCTGTCAAGCTGACAGGTTGTCAAGCCTTGTCACGCCTCACTGACTGACTTGACAGGTGACAACAATGCACCACATGTCAGAGTGTCACTCACTTGTCTACCTGTCAAGCTGTCACCTGTCAAGCTGACAGGTTGTCAAGCCTTGTCACGCCTCACTGACTGACTTGACAGGTGACAACAATGCACCACATGTCAGAGTGTCACTCACTTGTCTACCTGTCAAGCTGTCACCTGTCAAGCTGACAGGTTGTCAAGCCTTGTCACGCCTCACTGACTGACTTGACAGGTGACAACAATGCACCACATGTCAGAGTGTCACTCACTTGTCTACCTGTCAAGCTGTCACCTGTCAAGCTGACAGGTTGTCAAGCCTTGTCACGCCTCACTGACTGACTTGACAGGTGACAACAATGCACCACATGTCAGAGTGTCACTCACTTGTCTACCTGTCAAGCTGTCACCTGTCAAGCTGACAGGTTGTCAAGCCTTGTCACGCCTCACTGACTGACTTGACAGGTGACAACAATGCACCACATGTCAGAGTGTCACTCACTTGTCTACCTGTCAAGCTGTCACCTGTCAAGCTGACAGGTTGTCAAGCCTTGTCACGCCTCACTGACTGACTTGACAGGTGACAACAATGCACCACATGTCAGAGTGTCACTCACTTGTCTACCTGTCAAGCTGTCACCTGTCAAGCTGACAGGTTGTCAAGCCTTGTCACGCCTCACTGACTGACTTGACAGGTGACAACAATGCACCACATGTCAGAGTGTCACTCACTTGTCTACCTGTCAAGCTGTCACCTGTCAAGCTGACAGGTTGTCAAGCCTTGTCACGCCTCACTGACTGACTTGACAGGTGACAACAATGCACCACATGTCAGAGTGTCACTCACTTGTCTACCTGTCAAGCTGTCACCTGTCAAGCTGACAGGTTGTCAAGCCTTGTCACGCCTCACTGACTGACTTGACAGGTGACAACAATGCACCACATGTCAGAGTGTCACTCACTTGTCTACCTGTCAAGCTGTCACCTGTCAAGCTGACAGGTTGTCAAGCCTTGTCACGCCTCACTGACTGACTTGACAGGTGACAACAATGCACCACATGTCAGAGTGTCACTCACTTGTCTACCTGTCAAGCTGTCACCTGTCAAGCTGACAGGTTGTCAAGCCTTGTCACGCCTCACTGACTGACTTGACAGGTGACAACAATGCACCACATGTCAGAGTGTCACTCACTTGTCTACCTGTCAAGCTGTCACCTGTCAAGCTGACAGGTTGTCAAGCCTTGTCACGCCTCACTGACTGACTTGACAGGTGACAACAATGCACCACATGTCAGAGTGTCACTCACTTGTCTACCTGTCAAGCTGTCACCTGTCAAGCTGACAGGTTGTCAAGCCTTGTCACGCCTCACTGACTGACTTGACAGGTGACAACAATGCACCACATGTCAGAGTGTCACTCACTTGTCTACCTGTCAAGCTGTCACCTGTCAAGCTGACAGGTTGTCAAGCCTTGTCACGCCTCACTGACTGACTTGACAGGTGACAACAATGCACCACATGTCAGAGTGTCACTCACTTGTCTACCTGTCAAGCTGTCACCTGTCAAGCTGACAGGTTGTCAAGCCTTGTCACGCCTCACTGACTGACTTGACAGGTGACAACAATGCACCACATGTCAGAGTGTCACTCGTCTACCTGTCAAGCTGTCACCTGTCAAGCTGACAGGATGTCAAGCCTTGTCACGCCTCACTGACTGACTTGACAGGTGACAACAATGCACCACATGTCAGAGTGTCACTCACTTGTCTACCTGTCAAGCTGTCACCTGTCAAGCTGACAGGTTGACAAGCCTTGTCACGCCTCACTGACTGACTTGACAGGTGACAACAATGCACCACATGTCAGAGTGTCACTCACTTGTCTACCTGTCAAGCTGTCACCTGTCAAGCTGACAGGTTGTCAAGCCTTGTCACGCCTCACTGACTGACTTGACAGGTGACAACAATGCACCACATGTCAGAGTGTCACTCACTTGTCTACCTGTCAAGCTGTCACCTGTCAAGCTGACAGGTTGTCAAGCCTTGTCACGCCTCACTGACTGACTTGACAGGTGACAACAATGCACCACATGTCAGAGTGTCACTCACTTGTCTACCTGTCAAGCTGTCACCTGTCAAGCTGACAGGTTGTCAAGCCTTGTCACGCCTCACTGACTGACTTGACAGGTGACAACAATGCACCACATGTCAGAGTGTCACTCACTTGTCTACCTGTCAAGCTGTCACCTGTCAAGCTGACAGGTTGTCAAGCCTTGTCACGCCTCACTGACTGACTTGACAGGTGACAACAATGCACCACATGTCAGAGTGTCACTCACTTGTCTACCTGTCAAGCTGTCACCTGTCAAGCTGACAGGTTGTCAAGCCTTGTCACGCCTCACTGACTGACTTGACAGGTGACAACAATGCACCACATGTCAGAGTGTCACTCACTTGTCTACCTGTCAAGCTGTCACCTGTCAAGCTGACAGGTTGTCAAGCCTTGTCACGCCTCACTGACTGACTTGACAGGTGACAACAATGCACCACATGTCAGAGTGTCACTCACTTGTCTACCTGTCAAGCTGTCACCTGTCAAGCTGACAGGTTGTCAAGCCTTGTCACGCCTCACTGACTGACTTGACAGGTGACAACAATGCACCACATGTCAGAGTGTCACTCACTTGTCTACCTGTCAAGCTGTCACCTGTCAAGCTGACAGGTTGTCAAGCCTTGTCACGCCTCACTGACTGACTTGACAGGTGACAACAATGCACCACATGTCAGAGTGTCACTCACTTGTCTACCTGTCAAGCTGTCACCTGTCAAGCTGACAGGTTGTCAAGCCTTGTCACGCCTCACTGACTGACTTGACAGGTGACAACAATGCACCACATGTCAGAGTGTCACTCACTTGTCTACCTGTCAAGCTGTCACCTGTCAAGCTGACAGGTTGTCAAGCCTTGTCACGCCTCACTGACTGACTTGACAGGTGACAACAATGCACCACATGTCAGAGTGTCACTCACTTGTCTACCTGTCAAGCTGTCACCTGTCAAGCTGACAGGTTGTCAAGCCTTGTCACGCCTCACTGACTGACTTGACAGGTGACAACAATGCACCACATGTCAGAGTGTCACTCACTTGTCTACCTGTCAAGCTGTCACCTGTCAAGCTGACAGGTTGTCAAGCCTTGTCACGCCTCACTGACTGACTTGACAGGTGACAACAATGCACCACATGTCAGAGTGTCACTCACTTGTCTACCTGTCAAGCTGTCACCTGTCAAGCTGACAGGTTGTCAAGCCTTGTCACGCCTCACTGACTGACTTGACAGGTGACAACAATGCACCACATGTCAGAGTGTCACTCACTTGTCTACCTGTCAAGCTGTCACCTGTCAAGCTGACAGGTTGTCAAGCCTTGTCACGCCTCACTGACTGACTTGACAGGTGACAACAATGCACCACATGTCAGAGTGTCACTCACTTGTCTACCTGTCAAGCTGTCACCTGTCAAGCTGACAGGTTGTCAAGCCTTGTCACGCCTCACTGACTGACTTGACAGGTGACAACAATGCACCACATGTCAGAGTGTCACTCACTTGTCTACCTGTCAAGCTGTCACCTGTCAAGCTGACAGGTTGTCAAGCCTTGTCACGCCTCACTGACTGACTTGACAGGTGACAACAATGCACCACATGTCAGAGTGTCACTCACTTGTCTAC
This sequence comes from Taenia multiceps, assembly GCA_001923025.3. Taxonomy (NCBI): domain Eukaryota; kingdom Metazoa; phylum Platyhelminthes; class Cestoda; order Cyclophyllidea; family Taeniidae; genus Taenia; species Taenia multiceps. The sequence goes on along the minus strand of MRSW03000134.1, from coordinate 5,480 downwards.
CTGTCAAGCTGTCACCTGTCAAGCTGACAGGTTGTCAAGCCTTGTCACGCCTCACTGACTGACTTGACAGGTGACAACAATGCACCACATGTCAGAGTGTCACTCACTTGTCTACCTGTCAAGCTGTCACCTGTCAAGCTGACAGGTTGTCAAGCCTTGTCACGCCTCACTGACTGACTTGACAGGTGACAACAATGCACCACATGTCAGAGTGTCACTCACTTGTCTACCTGTCAAGCTGTCACCTGTCAAGCTGACAGGTTGTCAAGCCTTGTCACGCCTCACTGACTGACTTGACAGGTGACAACAATGCACCACATGTCAGAGTGTCACTCACTTGTCTACCTGTCAAGCTGTCACCTGTCAAGCTGACAGGTTGTCAAGCCTTGTCACGCCTCACTGACTGACTTGACAGGTGACAACAATGCACCACATGTCAGAGTGTCACTCACTTGTCTACCTGTCAAGCTGTCACCTGTCAAGCTGACAGGTTGTCAAGCCTTGTCACGCCTCACTGACTGACTTGACAGGTGACAACAATGCACCACATGTCAGAGTGTCACTCACTTGTCTACCTGTCAAGCTGTCACCTGTCAAGCTGACAGGTTGTCAAGCCTTGTCACGCCTCACTGACTGACTTGACAGGTGACAACAATGCACCACATGTCAGAGTGTCACTCACTTGTCTACCTGTCAAGCTGTCACCTGTCAAGCTGACAGGTTGTCAAGCCTTGTCACGCCTCACTGACTGACTTGACAGGTGACAACAATGCACCACATGTCAGAGTGTCACTCACTTGTCTACCTGTCAAGCTGTCACCTGTCAAGCTGACAGGTTGTCAAGCCTTGTCACGCCTCACTGACTGACTTGACAGGTGACAACAATGCACCACATGTCAGAGTGTCACTCACTTGTCTACCTGTCAAGCTGTCACCTGTCAAGCTGACAGGTTGTCAAGCCTTGTCACGCCTCACTGACTGACTTGACAGGTGACAACAATGCACCACATGTCAGAGTGTCACTCACTTGTCTACCTGTCAAGCTGTCACCTGTCAAGCTGACAGGTTGTCAAGCCTTGTCACGCCTCACTGACTGACTTGACAGGTGACAACAATGCACCACATGTCAGAGTGTCACTCACTTGTCTACCTGTCAAGCTGTCACCTGTCAAGCTGACAGGTTGTCAAGCCTTGTCACGCCTCACTGACTGACTTGACAGGTGACAACAATGCACCACATGTCAGAGTGTCACTCACTTGTCTACCTGTCAAGCTGTCACCTGTCAAGCTGACAGGTTGTCAAGCCTTGTCACGCCTCACTGACTGACTTGACAGGTGACAACAATGCACCACATGTCAGAGTGTCACTCACTTGTCTACCTGTCAAGCTGTCACCTGTCAAGCTGACAGGTTGTCAAGCCTTGTCACGCCTCACTGACTGACTTGACAGGTGACAACAATGCACCACATGTCAGAGTGTCACTCACTTGTCTACCTGTCAAGCTGTCACCTGTCAAGCTGACAGGTTGTCAAGCCTTGTCACGCCTCACTGACTGACTTGACAGGTGACAACAATGCACCACATGTCAGAGTGTCACTCACTTGTCTACCTGTCAAGCTGTCACCTGTCAAGCTGACAGGTTGTCAAGCCTTGTCACGCCTCACTGACTGACTTGACAGGTGACAACAATGCACCACATGTCAGAGTGTCACTCACTTGTCTACCTGTCAAGCTGTCACCTGTCAAGCTGACAGGTTGTCAAGCCTTGTCACGCCTCACTGACTGACTTGACAGGTGACAACAATGCACCACATGTCAGAGTGTCACTCACTTGTCTACCTGTCAAGCTGTCACCTGTCAAGCTGACAGGTTGTCAAGCCTTGTCACGCCTCACTGACTGACTTGACAGGTGACAACAATGCACCACATGTCAGAGTGTCACTCACTTGTCTACCTGTCAAGCTGTCACCTGTCAAGCTGACAGGTTGTCAAGCCTTGTCACGCCTCACTGACTGACTTGACAGGTGACAACAATGCACCACATGTCAGAGTGTCACTCACTTGTCTACCTGTCAAGCTGTCACCTGTCAAGCTGACAGGTTGTCAAGCCTTGTCACGCCTCACTGACTGACTTGACAGGTGACAACAATGCACCACATGTCAGAGTGTCACTCACTTGTCTACCTGTCAAGCTGTCACCTGTCAAGCTGACAGGTTGTCAAGCCTTGTCACGCCTCACTGACTGACTTGACAGGTGACAACAATGCACCACATGTCAGAGTGTCACTCACTTGTCTACCTGTCAAGCTGTCACCTGTCAAGCTGACAGGTTGTCAAGCCTTGTCACGCCTCACTGACTGACTTGACAGGTGACAACAATGCACCACATGTCAGAGTGTCACTCACTTGTCTACCTGTCAAGCTGTCACCTGTCAAGCTGACAGGTTGTCAAGCCTTGTCACGCCTCACTGACTGACTTGACAGGTGACAACAATGCACCACATGTCAGAGTGTCACTCACTTGTCTACCTGTCAAGCTGTCACCTGTCAAGCTGACAGGTTGTCAAGCCTTGTCACGCCTCACTGACTGACTTGACAGGTGACAACAATGCACCACATGTCAGAGTGTCACTCACTTGTCTACCTGTCAAGCTGTCACCTGTCAAGCTGACAGGTTGTCAAGCCTTGTCACGCCTCACTGACTGACTTGACAGGTGACAACAATGCACCACATGTCAGAGTGTCACTCACTTGTCTACCTGTCAAGCTGTCACCTGTCAAGCTGACAGGTTGTCAAGCCTTGTCACGCCTCACTGACTGACTTGACAGGTGACAACAATGCACCACATGTCAGAGTGTCACTCACTTGTCTACCTGTCAAGCTGTCACCTGTCAAGCTGACAGGTTGTCAAGCCTTGTCACGCCTCACTGACTGACTTGACAGGTGACAACAATGCACCACATGTCAGAGTGTCACTCACTTGTCTACCTGTCAAGCTGTCACCTGTCAAGCTGACAGGTTGTCAAGCCTTGTCACGCCTCACTGACTGACTTGACAGGTGACAACAATGCACCACATGTCAGAGTGTCACTCACTTGTCTACCTGTCAAGCTGTCACCTGTCAAGCTGACAGGTTGTCAAGCCTTGTCACGCCTCACTGACTGACTTGACAGGTGACAACAATGCACCACATGTCAGAGTGTCACTCACTTGTCTACCTGTCAAGCTGTCACCTGTCAAGCTGACAGGTTGTCAAGCCTTGTCACGCCTCACTGACTGACTTGACAGGTGACAACAATGCACCACATGTCAGAGTGTCACTCACTTGTCTACCTGTCAAGCTGTCACCTGTCAAGCTGACAGGTTGTCAAGCCTTGTCACGCCTCACTGACTGACTTGACAGGTGACAACAATGCACCACATGTCAGAGTGTCACTCACTTGTCTACCTGTCAAGCTGTCACCTGTCAAGCTGACAGGTTGTCAAGCCTTGTCACGCCTCACTGACTGACTTGACAGGTGACAACAATGCACCACATGTCAGAGTGTCACTCACTTGTCTACCTGTCAAGCTGTCACCTGTCAAGCTGACAGGTTGTCAAGCCTTGTCACGCCTCACTGACTGACTTGACAGGTGACAACAATGCACCACATGTCAGAGTGTCACTCACTTGTCTACCTGTCAAGCTGTCACCTGTCAAGCTGACAGGTTGTCAAGCCTTGTCACGCCTCACTGACTGACTTGACAGGTGACAACAATGCACCACATGTCAGAGTGTCACTCACTTGTCTACCTGTCAAGCTGTCACCTGTCAAGCTGACAGGTTGTCAAGCCTTGTCACGCCTCACTGACTGACTTGACAGGTGACAATGCACCACATGTCAGAGTGTCACTCACTTGTCTACCTGTCAAGCTGTCACCTGTCAAGCTGACAGGTTGTCAAGCCTTGTCACGCCTCACTGACTGACTTGACAGGTGACAACAATGCACCACATGTCAGAGTGTCACTCACTTGTCTACCTGTCAAGCTGTCACCTGTCAAGCTGACAGGTTGTCAAGCCTTGTCACGCCTCACTGACTGACTTGACAGGTGACAACAATGCACCACATGTCAGAGTGTCACTCACTTGTCTACCTGTCAAGCTGTCACCTGTCAAGCTGACAGGTTGTCAAGCCTTGTCACGCCTCACTGACTGACTTGACAGGTGACAACAATGCACCACATGTCAGAGTGTCACTCACTTGTCTACCTGTCAAGCTGTCACCTGTCAAGCTGACAGGTTGTCAAGCCTTGTCACGCCTCACTGACTGACTTGACAGGTGACAACAATGCACCACATGTCAGAGTGTCACTCACTTGTCTACCTGTCAAGCTGTCACCTGTCAAGCTGACAGGTTGTCAAGCCTTGTCACGCCTCACTGACTGACTTGACAGGTGACAACAATGCACCACATGTCAGAGTGTCACTCACTTGTCTACCTGTCAAGCTGTCACCTGTCAAGCTGACAGGTTGTCAAGCCTTGTCACGCCTCACTGACTGACTTGACAGGTGACAACAATGCACCACATGTCAGAGTGTCACTCACTTGTCTACCTGTCAAGCTGTCACCTGTCAAGCTGACAGGTTGTCAAGCCTTGTCACGCCTCACTGACTGACTTGACAGGTGACAACAATGCACCACATGTCAGAGTGTCACTCACTTGTCTACCTGTCAAGCTGTCACCTGTCAAGCTGACAGGTTGTCAAGCCTTGTCACGCCTCACTGACTGACTTGACAGGTGACAACAATGCACCACATGTCAGAGTGTCACTCACTTGTCTACCTGTCAAGCTGTCACCTGTCAAGCTGACAGGTTGTCAAGCCTTGTCACGCCTCACTGACTGACTTGACAGGTGACAACAATGCACCACATGTCAGAGTGTCACTCACTTGTCTACCTGTCAAGCTGTCACCTGTCAAGCTGACAGGTTGTCAAGCCTTGTCACGCCTCACTGACTGACTTGACAGGTGACAACAATGCACCACATGTCAGAGTGTCACTCACTTGTCTACCTGTCAAGCTGTCACCTGTCAAGCTGACAGGTTGTCAAGCCTTGTCACGCCTCACTGACTGACTTGACAGGTGAAACAATGCACCACATGTCAGAGTGTCACTCACTTGTCTACCTGTCAAGCTGTCACCTGTCAAGCTGACAGGTTGACAAGCCTTGTCACACCTCACTGACTGACTTGACAGGTGACAAATGCACCACATGTCAGAGTGTCACTCACTTGACCTGTCAAGCTGTCACCTGTCAGCTGACAGGTTGTCAAGCCTTGTCACGCCTCACTGACTGACTTGACAGGTGACAACAATGCACCACATGTCAGAGTGTCACTCACTTGTCTACCTGTCAAGCTGTCACCTGTCAAGCTGACGGTTGTCAAGCCTTGTCACGCCTCACGGACTGACTTGACAGGTGACAACAATGCACC